>JAODAL010049351.1:0-28257 GCA_025379985.1 Phyllomedusa bahiana | reverse complement strand
CTTTGAACCCATTGCAACTACGTTGACCATACTTGAAAAAATTTGGTTTAAGAAAACCCCCTAAAAATTTAGCAGACACGGGCCAATTTTTACGTAACACGAAGACATTGTTTTTACAACGTTACCTTCTTGTGCACACAAATCAAGCACTATTCACCAGTACCCCCACAATTGTTTTTTTAGCAGGAGGGAAGTTTAAAACGAAGAACAAAATTTAAAATAATAGAAAAAATATCTTTTATTTGACCTTTTGAAACATATCAAAAAATTTTTTTCCCTTTTTGGTGATACTTTTTTTTTGCATTACAAGGGATTAAAGGGGCCCCCAATGGATCAAGTTTTGCAATTTATTTAGTCAGCAAAAAAAGAATTTTTTAAAAAACCCAGAACTCTCAACACTAAAGCTGTACAATAGGTAGGGAAAACGTTTTCCCCCTTTGGGGATGGTCCCAAACCCCCAATAATACTTTTTTAAAATTTTCAATGGATACATACTCCATCGAATTCCTGCCCCCAAAAAATAGACAAAAAACCATTTTTTTGGATGTTTTTAATAACAAACGGGGAAATAACTTAAAAAAGAAAATTATTCCAAGGAAACCGATGGGATAAAATACTTACCGCCAAAGTTATCATCCCCCCAAAATATTCCGGGAAACCCCCAAAGGGGGAATATATTGGGGCCGTCGCATTTTTTCAAAAAGATGAAGCATATATGAAAAATGCAAAAATAACTACAAGTTTTAAAATGGGATAAAAAGAGATACCCTCGAAAAAAATTTTGGCAAGAAGTATTTACAAAAAGAGGGGAGAAACGTACTCACACGTAAAAGAAAGACCACAGAAAAATAATAGAATAACCTGATAAAAAAACGAATAAAAACATGCTGTAACTGTAAAGAAAGTTATAAAAAATTTTGGGGTTCATGAAACATGTCCCCAATTTGGACTTTATTTGAGAAATCCCCCATTCATTTACCCCTAAGGTCGACCCTTGGGGCAGAAAATTGTCCACTCTGATATAAAAGAAAACCTCAAATGAAACAAAAAAACTATATACAAGGAGGGAGGAAAAAATCCTTGTCTCAATTGCCAAAAAAAGAACGCAAACAGAGGGCCCATTAACCCTCCCACAAAAGGCTTTCCCAAAAGAAATACTGAATACCAACTGCAAATTTTTGTCCTTTAATGTTAAAGTGCCCTTGTGGGAAACCCTATTGGCCAAAAACCCCAGGCAAATTAAAACAGACTAAATGAACACAGACTGCCCTTAGGATTTTTAAAAAAAAAAAAGAAAAAAAAGTGAAAAAAAAACAAGAGGGGGAAAAGACTGACAGTAATAAAACATGAAAAAAAACTGTTGCTCCCATTTTTTTGAAGCAAAAAAACAAAGTTGTGAACTAAAATTTTGGGGTGTGTGAGAAAGAGTTAAAAATCAAAACCCGGGAAACCCCCACCCAATATTTGATTAAAAAAAGAATATTTTGGATAGTCACTCCGATGCCTCGTCCCAAAGGATTGAATGAAAAAAATTGAAAAGAGAGTGTTCTTGTAAATTGTAACTATGTAAACACTTGTTTTTTTTTTGTGTAAAAAAAAATGTATAAAGAGGTATACCTACCCCCGCGTGCATAAAGAACCAGTCTTCGAAACGCCCAGGTGGGCGAGCGGCTCGGGGTCCCCCGGCTTACCTCATCGCAAAGCTTTGCAAAGAAATGGATCGCAACGCTTTTTGTAGTACTTCCTTTTTTATCTTTTCAGACTGTGTCAAATTTTTTATATTGTCATTTGATTTAAAGATAATGAAATTTTTGGGGGTTTGGTCATTGCTAAAAAGAGGAAAAAGGGCATAGCCACATACATGTCGAGAGAATCAACAGAGACCTTTACCACCCCACTATATAAGTCCGGGCGGACGGTGGAGTTTTTACCCCTCTATGTACTGATTAGGGAAAGGGGTGCCATTTTTATATGCGATACAAAGAAATCATTTTTATGTGACGATTCGTTGACACGTCATGGGTCGATAGTCATATCGGAAAATCAAGCGATTTCCGTGTCGATATAGATTATCGCCGATGACCATTAAAGTCTAGGAGAGCAACAACACCTTTTTCTTACACCCAAAAGGGCTGGAAAGCGGAATTACATCCACAACAGTCAAAGGGTACAGCAAAACTTGGGAAACACATTGGTTAAAAACCACAAAAAAAAGTAAAGATCTTCATTTCCCTGTCTTGTTCCCTTAAAAAAAAATTAAAAACCAAAAAATTTTTAAACCCTTTTTAAACGGGGTTTTTCCCCCAAAAATAAAAGTGCCCCAGAAAAAGGGCCGGGAATTTTTAACCCACCATTTTATTAAAACGGGACATTGATATACTGCCCCCCCCAAATTGAAAAAAAAAACCCCAAAAAAAAAAAAAAAAAGCCCCAACCCCCTTTTTTGCAAGACAACCCAAATTAAAAATTTTTGCCCAAGAAAAACCGAAAAGGAGTCTTTCAACCCCATTTTATTTAAAACTACTTTGACTAGACCTGTCTTACCCAGTAAGACCTTTAAAACCCTGTTGCCCACAGATTAAAAAGGCCCCGGAAAAAAGGAGCTTTAACCACCATTTTTTTACTGACATTGACTATACCTGTCCGGGGCCCAGATAAAAAGCCCCCAGAAAAATCAAAAATAAACCCCCTTTTTAAAGGAATTTAAAAAATGCCCCGCCCCAAAATTTGGGGAAAAGGGTTTTTGAACCACCTTTTTAGTTGAACTGGAATTGACTATATCTTCCTGGGCCACAGAAATGACCCCAAAACCCTGTTGACCACAGTCAAAAATCACTATCTATTTGTACAGTGACTTTCTTGAATTTTTTTGGTAACGACATTTGTTACAGAATTTTATTTGGGGAAGTTTTTATTTATAGTTTTCATTTTTTATATTTTCTTTTTTTCAAGTGTGATAAATACAACATACACCCCTCCCGGGTTTTTAAAGGTTTTTTTACAGTGTAGATGTGTTAATTCGCCGCACCCCCAAAGTAATAAAAGTCCTAATCACCCCAAAAACACTTCTTATTTGAGAAGAAAATTTGCTTCATGGTTTCTGGACGATTCCCAATAATTTTCAAGGGTTTTCATTTTTTTCCAAATCCTTCTTCTTGATTAGGGACAGACTCCCCTGGAGTCAAATGGCGACCCCATATTCTCCGCCCAAAAAATTTTTAACCCTCAAATTGTGCAATTTGTGCCCAGCCCGGGAACCCTTTTTGACACATTTAAACCCTCACAGAAATCACTTTTTTCAAAATTATTTTTTTAAAAAAAATTTTGAACCCTTCCTGATTGCCCCTAAGGGTTGGAGGCCTGCTCCCGTCCCATCTGTTAAAGGGAGGTCCACTCCCAATTACGGGGGGTGGGGTGAGAAAAAGGTACGTCTGCCCATCTTTTAACACGCAGGTTCAGAGCGGGGCCGGATTTACAGGGGGTGGGGTGAGACCCAACGGGCTCCGTCATCAATTAAACGGTAAAAGCCCTTATGACCGCACCGAAAACGTCATGCTGAAGCAGAGTGCGGAAGCAAAAGTGTGGGGTAAGACCCCCAGCCTTCCTCAGACACAGTAAGACCTGGGTAGCGCTTGCCCCCCCCATGAGTGGGCCCAAATTTGACTTCATTTGGGAAATACTGGGGTTTAAAGCTCCTGTTCCCCCCCGATGCCCTTTTTCTTGGCATTCTTTTTCTCATTTTACTCAATTGGGGGAGGAAATTGTTTTTCTTACTTTGTTTCGCCCGTGCTCCTATCCTTTCCCTCTGAATAACCTTCATCTGGTAAGTTTTCCTGTACCCCCTTGTAAAATTCGGGGAATTTTTTTACCAGCTATTTTGACATGCAATTTTTTTTTTTTTTTTTGTAGTTTAATTTAAAAACACTTTTTAAAATGGGAGGGAATCCCACCATTCTTTGTTTTTTTTTTTAATTGTTTAAAAGGGTTGTCTCAACAGGGATTGCGCTTTTTAAAAGATCTTGCAAAAACAGTCATTTGCAAATGGCCCCTTTAAACAGGGCCTACCATTCCTTTTTTGACAGCACCACACCTTGAGCCACCTTGACAATTTGTGAAGAACAAATGTCTGTTGAAACCACAAATTTTTTACAAAAAAAAAATTAAAAAGGGGAAAAAACCTGAAAAAAGTTTTTTTCCAGTTTGCCATTTCACAGCAAATGCCCCAAAAAATTCAAAAATGACCCTTGAGCATTTTTTGACAATTGGAAAAAAAATGTCTATTAGAAAAAACTTTTTTTTAAATAGGACCTGTAGTTTTCTGCATTTCAAAACAATGCCCCAAAAAAAATTAAAAAAAAATGATTTCTCAGCCCTGTTAAAAAAGTGAGGGGAAATGCCACTTAGAACCCCATTTCGTTCCCAAAAGGCCAGATTATTGCTGTATCTCACAGCAACATGACCCCAAAAAATTAAAAATGACTTCTCAGCCACTTTTAAAAATTGTGGGGCCCAACAGACCCAAAACCATTGACAATGCGAAAATTCTAAAATGAAGTGAGTAAAGGAATATGGTTTTTAAAAAAAACCTTGGTGTTTTTAAATTTCCCCCACAGAAAAACCGCAAATGAACTGTTGGGAATGAGAAAAAAATTGCAGTAAAAATTTTGATCTTTTTAAAAAAATTTTTTTAAAGGACCATTTCTTTTTGAAGAGGAATGTAAAGTAGCCCGGGCAAACTAATGGGTGACCTGGGAAATTGGGGGAAAAATCATCGGAGTTTTCCATCCGATTCATCTTGATAAAAGCAAACGATCCACATTACTGGGGGAAAGGGGAGCGTTTGTCTGTAATGATTCCTCCGGTTTGAAGGTCCCCCTCAGATATGACGTGGCTGCGGGGCGGAAACCCCTTTTTGGGGTGGCAGCGACCGGGCCTTCGTCCTTTTGGGTACCAAAAGTTATTGGGTCCGGAACCATCAAAAAAATGGGTTTTGAGACGCGATATCGTGCACCATGATCTTAAGCTGGTTTTTGTGTTGGGATGGTGCCCTGATTGCATTGTTGGCAAGTTCCCCAGAGTCACCCTTAGGCTTTCCCACCTTGCCTGCTGCTGCTGCTCCCTGCTACGCTATTTGGGCACTTACTGCGTCACTCGTGATGTTGTTCCACCGTGACATTTGAAGAACGTGAATCAACGCAAAAAAATGTCTCCTTGTTCAATCGCAAGGTCTCCCTTTCCTGCATTTTACTCTCTATTTGGTGGGGGAAGGGAAAAGGGTGATTTTTTTTTTGTAGGGATCCCGGAGGGGGGGCCACCCCGTAATGTTGTTCTTTGATGGCCTTTATGGGGGGTCATGTTGGAGGAAGGGCACCCCGCACTCAGGAAGATGGAGCTTATTTCCCCCAAACCTCTGGGGCGGGGCACAGCAAACTGATCTTCCTCACTTCCCCCTCCCTCAAATTTGGCCAACCTCTTTTCCAGGCAGGGGCGTCGGGAAAGCGGTGTTGAATACCTCCTCCCTCCTCCCCCTCCCCAGCACAGTTTTAACACGGCCTAACTTGCCCCAGTGATGCCTCTAGAGCTTGCGCCGCCTTGCATAGTCCTGCCCCCCAACCATTGCCTAATGAAGCCCATAAAATTTAAATTCGGGCCTTGTGGGTTCGGGGAGAAAGGTCCGTGTCCCATCTGTGCTCTTTTCCCTCCGTCGCTGGGGGGACCGATGTTTCAGGTGCCAACGTCGTTCCAGAACTAAGATCACCACAATGCTCTGCTGAAAAGGGCATCGTCCGCTTGACCCCTTTTTGGGGGCTTCTTCAAAATGGCAAGGATGGTGCAGAGCTCTTTTACCTGCCTCCCCTCTAGGGGGCTCAACACCCGGGTCCGCACCGGCTTGTCAGGGCCCTGTGTCCCCCGTACTGCTAATGGCATTGCGCTGCTCCACAATCGCGGAGTGTTTGGGGGGTGGAATTCAGCGTGTTTCCCGTCAACAATGAACGGTTGACGGGAGGCCGAGCTGAGCTGCAAGCACCAGTGGGGCAAACAAGGTGCGAACGGCGGGGAAATGCGAACTAGACCTCGAGCCTTCTTCAGCAGGCAGTCCCGACCCCCGGGAGCACTTAAGAAATTTTTGGACCGAGGTTCTGGACATGGCCAGGCAAGGGATGTCTCCAGCCTTCCCATTTTTAAGGGGGGCCAGCAAATTTCGCCCGTTATGCAAATACCCTTTCCTGGCACAAGGTTCTTGTCACCCCGCCGCGCTCGGTTTCTGTGGAGAGCCCCCACAGCTCCCCGACCCGTGTGGGACGGCCAAGAAGGGTTCTTTTTTAACCGGCCTGGTTTCTCTGGGCCCGTGTTTCCCCAGAGGACCTTGGGGGAAAAAAAGCCCCGCACCACCCCGGGTTTTTAAAAGCTGCGCGGCCTGAGAGCCCCCCGTCACCCCAGGAAATCACCCCGCTCACCCATGAGCTGTACAGAATTAGCGGCTTGGCCCTGCTTCAAAATCCATGTTCGGGGTCGATGGGTTTTCCCGGCACAGATGAGACAACGCCTTGAATTTTAGATGACAAGTGGTGGCCCCGGGGAGGGACGGGTTTTTTGGCAAAAAAAATGCCCCGGGACTGGTATTGGGGGGAGGCAAGGCCATGATGTGGGGAAACCCCTCTTGCCCCCCAGACGGAAAAAGGGAACATTTTCCCAAAGGGCCAAAAAGCATGGCAATGTCGACTTCAGGGCTATGGTTTGGGGTGGTTTGGGGTTAAAAAATTTTTTTCTGCTCCCCCAACTGGGGAAGACAGAAAAGGTGGGGTGCTAGATGGGCCCCTGTTGGGGTTCAGGGGCTCAAACTGGCAGAAGGGAAAGGGGTAGATGGGTCCTGGGGTGTGTGGGACTTGGGCGACGGGGGGGAAAGGGCTGACCCTATCAGACCTGAGAGAATGGGCGCTGAGGAAAACCCTTTGGGGGTGGCGGAGGAGGAGGAGGGGAGACAGAGGGGGTTTTTGACAGTGGTTGGGGGTCTGGGGGGTTGGCCTTTTTTTTGGAATGTTCCTCCATTTAACTTGCATTCGCTGCATGTGATAGACTGTTGGTGGGGGTTAAACACCTAAGATTTTGCCCTCGTATGCGTTTACGGCAAAGGCGGAATACTCCTGGGGGGAATCAGAGGTTGCTGAAAAAAGGGCCCCGGCTTTAGGGGCCTGGAAATTTTTTACGGCGATAAGCCGGGGGTGGGGTTTCCCGACCCTGGCTGGGGGAATCATATCAGCGGACTTTTGGGGACCGCCCTTCCCTTTTTTGGGGGGGGGCCCGTATTTAACTACCCCTCGTCTTCCTCCTCGTCCATGATGAAAAGGTCGAGCAAATTTTGCGGGGAAAAGACCAGATGGATCCGCAATGTCGTCATCACCTCATCATCATCAATTTAACACAGGTGCTTGGCGTCCCCACTTTTTGCATCCAAAAGCTCGGGGGTTTCAAGCAAGGGCACTGCAAGGCTTGCCGACCCCGGGGTTTTTTCCCTTAACCCGGTTCCTTATCCCCCTCTGTGGCATCAGTAAAGGGCGTTAGACAGACAAAATCTCCCCTTTTTTCCTCTTTCTTTTTAAAAAGCCCTTTTGACCCCCCAAACGCATTTGTCATCAAAGTGGGCTTTAGAAAAAGGATTATCCACAGTGGTGGGAACGGTTTACATTTGGGGTCCATCGGTTTTTTGGCGGTGCGGGTGATGGTGACAATTTGTGGCGTGACGGGGGGGACGGGGGGTAAGACTGTGGGTGCAGGGTTTATTAACCACTGGGAAAAACAGATTGGTGACCTGTTCGTTTTCTGAGATTCAAGGCCCCACCAGCGATGACAGGGCCCGACGGCCCCGCAAAAAGCGATTTGCTGGGATGCGTGTTGTCGCCAAATGGTGGGGCACCTTCTTCGTACCCCTATCCATGTCCCACCCCCTCTTTGCTCGCTTACACCTGAATTCGTCCATTTCAGAAAGATAAAAATTTAGAAGGTATGGAAGGTTTTTTGGAAATCTCTTATTAAAAAGGCAAATACAGCTATTTCAAAAACCCCCAAATCAAAACAAAAATTTCTGGATTTAAATTTAAATGCTAGGTACCCCTTTTAACAAAGTTGACTGACCAAAAGTGAAAAAAAAAACCTTTGAAATGAACGGAAATTTTAAAAGTATTTTTGGGACTATCAATTCACGTGGTGACTTCAAAATTGCTGGATTCAAAATTTAACTGCCCCCAAAGTACCCCCCCCTTTTTTTACACAAAGCTTGACTGACAAAAGTGAAAAAAACACCTGTCTGAAATGATACGGATAAAAAAGGTATTTTTGGCACCTATCATAACCTGGGTGACCCCACAAAGTTCTGGGACAAATTTTAACTGAAGGTGGGTCTATCAAAAAAGCTGGACTGCGCCAAATGAAAAAAAACCGTATCTGAAATGTTCGGGATAAAAAAAGGTATTTTTGGCACCCATCCCTGTGGGACTACAAATTTGCTGGGTTTCAAAATTTTAATGTAAGGTGGCTATTCAACAAAGCTTGATGGGGAAAATTAAAAAAAAACCTTCTGAAAGTTTCTGATAATAAAAATGGAGTTTTGTACCTAACAAATAAACCTCAGTTACAGAAAAATCTGTATCCAATATAAAGGGAATGCAATGTTTTAAAAAAGTTTTGGCTGTACAATATCCAGTATCCTTTTAGAGCTTTCTGTGTTCCCCGAGTCCCCCTTCCCCCCCCCCCCCGTCCCCCATGACTTTCAGCGGGAGATGCTCCTTTAAAAATTCTTACTAACTACCTAAAACGCTAACTCTGTTTTTAATATGTTTTAAAATCACAGCTAAAAGTAACTGTCTGTGTGAAAAAAAATAAAAAATTTCGCTGAGGGTTTGTGAGCTGTTTGGACAGAAGCAAGCGCACGTCCTATGCTATGAGACGCTGAAACACAATGATATGAACAAAGGGCTGTCTATGTTAAAAAGAGTATTGATTTTTCCCGCCAATCGAACCATCACATCCCAGTCATGACGCACACACATCTCACCTGCCTATTTTGTAACTGATTTTCTGGGGGCCAAAATGACAAAGGCCGAAAATGGTGCGATATTAATAGATTATGCACAGATTTTAACCTTAATTATCGCGTGATCGACAAAATCCGATCAACGTATATACCGTGCCGATTTCAACTTTGTCGATAATAATCGCTCAACACTACTCATTTTTATACAGCGATTTTTGGGGGGTGTCACAGCTTGTCTAAGAGACTGCTTCTCTTAACGTTATATTTCTGATTTTGTGGGGTATTGGATCTGAAGTCCAGTGTGTGTCCAGTGCAGCTGCATATACATTTTAATGCTATCTGCTCACAGCACATTGAATATTCAAGGGTGATCTAAGCCTGTTCCTGTTGTATTCATTTAAAGAAACAGCGTTTTTACAATACAAATAGCACTTCATTTTTGGCTGCTCAAATCTTTTGTGCAATTTACATCCAGGGGTTAATTAAGCGTTGTTCTGCTGCTGTGGTGACTAAAAGAAACCATCTTTTTCACTGGCAAAAAAGACATTTTTCCTGTAGCATAATTCATAACCGAAGATAATTACAAGGTTTCCTCTTGTTGTGTAGCATAAAATACACGCCATTGTATCACGCTACTGTGAGCATAATATTTATAGTTTTATATTGATATGATTTGTATATACTCTTTATGTGCTTTTCATCAACGTTTGAAACACTCAGGTCTTTGGAATGTTAATAGACATGCCCCTACCCCCTCCTCCAATGATTGGAAACACATGGCCTGGAGGTATAGACATTTAAAGGAGTTGTCTCCCTTCAGAGTTTCAGAGAATGCATGAATGAAATACTCTGTCACTTCCTGGTTCAGACTGACTCATTTGCATAAGCTCCTTGCTTGTACAGCTCAGTGCTCTGTTGTGCTTTCAGATGCTAATTAGATCAGATTAGCTTCTCAAACTACTAGCAGGATCGTCTTATTGGATCCTCCCATGAAACAAAAAGCCCTAATTACAGTTCTGTTTATTTTAATAATCAAGCTTATTTACTGCTGAGCTGCACAGGACAGTTGCCTTGAACCTGTGTGATGACAGCCACTCACACTGTTATCTCATGAAACAAAAAGCCATGGGGGAGAATTGTTTACAGGTCTGTTTCTGTGGGAGACAGAAATAGCCAGGGAGGTCATAAAATTCACTTGTATTCCTTAGGGAAAAACAGAGGAAACAAAGCAATATATTTTGGAAAATGTCTTTATTTTGTGTTCCTTACCATTTGAATATGCTATTCTTTGTATCGAGACACCCTTTAATGGAATAAAGTTTCTATGTTTCGTGAGTAAGGGTTAAATATGTTTTATTCGAGTCCATAAGAACAGGATACTAGATCTCAGCAGAAGGAATGTTAATTAGGGTCAATTCCTCAGTGAGCCCAAGATATCATCGTGGCTGACCAAATGCTCATTGATAAGGGGGCAGCTAAAGCGACTCTTTTGTCTAAGTAAGAGACACCCATATGGAAATGTTAACTTGTGTAAACAGCGTGATAAGGACAACTAGCTATGTTTTGAATTGATTGGTAAGAATGTATTCTTCAGAAGGGGGCTATAAAAACATGAATTGCAGTAGGATGGGCAGACATTTCTTAGCATATGCAATGATGATGTTATATGCTGTGTGTATCGAGACAATGCTTTGCAATTGAATTAAACCTGCATAAATTTTACACTTCAACGGATTCTTAATTTGGAAAAACCGATAAACCCAACATCCTAAAAGCTTTATTAAGTCTACGACTGAATATGGCGCTTCTCAAGTGGTGGCTCAGACAATTGATTTGGCATCTCGGCTTATACGAGATGAACAATAGACTTGAAAAGCAGAATAAAAAGATGCGCATCAAATCAAAAAAAGTAAGCTTTATATTTGCTTTATGTATATATTCGGGGTATCTTCAAGTATTGGCTTCTATGTCACAGCTGTTTTTCCCAGATTCCACCACTTATAGACATTGACTAAGAACCTTGATAAAGATATCAGAATGAAATGATGTGATCGTGGTTCAATACTATGTATATAAATGTGTGCTGTGTGGATAATGAATCAGTGAATGAATGTGATTGGATGTGAAAACAATTGATTAAAATATAACAAAATAGGATGGTGTTCTGAAAGGTGAGTGCAAGCATTGATTGATGACACATATGAGGCTCTCTGCTTGTTGAGAGCACCCCAAGTGAAAGAAATATACCAAGTTTAGTGAAATTGTATGATATAGAATTTGTGCTTTGTGTAAGCTTTACTTTTTGATGAAAGGTGAAAGGTCTCATGGTCTGCAGTGTCCTTAGCTGGCTAGAACAAACGGCAATTTCCTGAGGGAGGGGGAGTGGAAATCCTGCCATGAATGATTTCAGTGAGTGTCCTGTCGTTATGATAGCATATAGTGGTTATTGCAGAAACTAATGAAAGATATAGGAGAAATTATTTCAGTCCGTTGGTTAAACCAGACAGACAAAATTATTGAATTTTGTTTTAGGGAGGACAACCAATAAATATTTAGGAGACGTGAATGAGTGTTAGGATTTTTTTTTTAATCTAACCATCTGAAGTTACGATACTAAAATAGTTGCGTTTAATAATTTAGAGCGTGAATGAGTGTTTATGATTTTTTAAATTCTAGCCATCAGAGTACGATAGTAAATAGTTTGTTTAATAGTTGGAGAAGTGATGAGTGGATATACATTTTTAATCTAGTCCTCTCAGAGGTACGATACTAAACTAATTTGTGTAATAGTTTAGGAACTGAATGAGGGGTATAGTATTTTGAATTATACCATTTCAGAGGTATTATGCTAAAACTATATTACAGCGTGACGACGCTTGTAGAATTTGGATACGAGTAATTTGGGTAATCGTTGGGCACAGTGAAAAAAAAATTATTCTAAACTGAACTAGCATAATTATGTAAGAGACATGAGCAGGAAGTAAGAAACTGTTGGAATCTTGAACTTGGTGAAAAGTTGGACATTTAAAAAGTAGGAAAATGATGGAGAAGTCTTCATGATAAGTGTGAGGTTTTAGTTGTCAGCTGTATATAAATGGATATTAAATGAAGGTATTGAGATAGTCATGTGAGATGAGAATGCATTGAAAAATGTGTATTTCCCTCAATTTCTGTAAATTTGGGATCTACTAGTGCCACAGCTGCAGCAGCTCTTTATTTCAGAAGGGAGGGGTGGACGGGTCCAACTACATGATGCTGAGAGACTCCATTGTGTGTTTTTTCGTTGTTTAACTGCTACTTATCTGTGTGAACATTGATGAATTTTTAGTTGTTGTGTAGTTTGTATGTAATTGATATGTTTTTGTCTTTAAAGGAAAAGTTCTGCAGATTGATGTTTGGTATTATAAGATATATTCTATATTCATGTATGCTTTGTTGTAAATTATAGAATATAAGTCTATATTCTGGTTTATAGTTGCAAAGGATATTTCCTCTATTAAAATTAGTGAAGTAAATAAGTCACACGTGGCAATAAAGAGCTCATTTAATATAAGCAAATAATTGGGGATGTGCCAAAAAGTGTCAAAATTTTTAAATATTCTATGTTCACTATTAACTACTTTTACATTACAGGAATGTTAGTAGAGACTTGTTTATCCCCAAAAAGTTTCTTATAGTGGAGAGGTGCATAAATATAATTTTAATCCCTTGTGTTCTTTTGTAGGGAATGAAGTAGATGAATTTTTACTTATTTTTTATATCGATTTGTGAAGGAAATAGACTCTAAAGTCTTAGGGGATTTTTTGATCATTGTTTCAGACATTGTTTTGTTTATTTTGTGGAATTGATATTTTGTTTTGGTTTATTTTTTCTTCTTTCCATTTTGTTTAGTCTGAAGTTTTTTTTGTGTTGTATGTGTGGCAATGTAGTGAAGGATCTTTGTTTCTTTGTTGTTTTATGTTAACTTGTGGGTTAGTCTTGGGAGTCTGGCTAAGTCTCTATGTTTGTCCTGTCTTGTTATTAAGTAAGCCAATGTAGCACATGATGTGTACAGTGGTGAGCTTTTTTTTAAACTGATGGTAAGATAGGATGAGGTACATGCTGCCACGACTCAGGGAGGCGGGCTGGGGAAGAGCAATAGTTGTAGATCTTCAAGAAACAGGCTTCAGTTTGTGAATTGTCAGTTTGTTGGGACTAACAGATTAATGTAGAGAAAGGGTGTTTAGTAGTCTTCTCTTCCTTATGTATTTTTGGTGTTGATGTATTACAGATACACTGTATCTTTTACCTGAGATGCTCACTATTTTCCTTATAAGTAACCGAATAAGATGTGTAAGCCAGTTCTGTCATCAGTGCTCTGTAAAGTGGATTTCACCTGATTTTAAAGGAACAGTAGTCTCTGTTTTGTTTTGTTTTTTTTTTAGTCTGATCGAGGGCCTGAATCTCAATGGACAGTTACAGTTTTTGTAGACAAGGTTACTTCGAGGACACTGCTGTCTAGTTGGTGCCTGGCACCTGACAGAGAACGAATAACAGATCATAATGACCTGACTCTCTGGAGTCTAAAGAACTCTAGAATATTCCTGAGTTGATATAATTTGTAATATAGTTTATATGATCAGCTTTGTTTGCTTATGCAGCTTCTGTATGAGTCGTATGGCTACACGGGCCATTTTAAAGCTGATAGAGGAGGCACATAGAAACAAATTCTCCAAGAACTGGAAGTTGTTAATTGTCCTCTACACCTGCCCTGGGCACACCTGGACTATGGACAAGATGTTCTCGCTTGTACTGCACTGAGAGGGTGGTCATGCCCGGCAGTCTTACACTGTCAAATGGTACACAGCAGATGACACGCAGTAATGCTATATCTCAGTTGAAAAAACCAGTGGCGAGAGGAACCCTTTATGTGTACGAGTAGTCCTATCATGTACATGTACTTATACATAAAGTCTCAGAGGTTGTACTGGATTACCCCGTAACAAATATAATACCACTGTATGTTGTAATGATATTTCTTGGCTGCAACTATGACATATCTATGGCCTGTTAGCTACGCCTCAGAGTGTGTTACTGAATGTGGTCCTCCTGAAGTGTTTCACTGACTTATTGTAGAACCTTGAACCCTACCACTCTGTTACCCTAGACTTAGACCCTATGGGGAAGGAAATTAAGATGGTAAAGACTGTAGGAAGAATATGTATAGTATGGTCTCCTAAAGACAAAAGAAACAAATATGGATTTACCCATGTTGAAGGTCTTCCACCGAATCTATAATTCTACTTTGAGTTTAACCATGGTATGGGAATACAGCCAGGTATCATATTGTGATATTCGGTGGTCACGCCTACATAGGTAATAAGTGAACACTTCCACCTCATTTCGCCAGGAGGGAGTGAGGGCAACTACAGAGGCGATGAACAGCGGCTGGGGTGTATGACTACAAAACATATACACAGACTCTGTCATACATTTGAACAGCCATGATTTGGTCCCTTATGGAGAACCCTCGGGGCATTTTAAACATCAATAGAAACCCATCAAGAGTGTCTGAAAGTGTCAGAGACTTAATGAAATCCCTGTTGTCTGCCTATCAGAGCTTGTAACAAGTTAGGTTCAGAACACATGCTCATAAATCTTGACAGACCCAGAAGCCAAGGAGAAATGTAAGAGCGCAGACAAAAGCGGCAAAAAACTGCTGCGATCAAAGCTAGGGTTAGGATCTTGTGGGATCTGTAAGGCCGTGTCCACCATAGAACCCTGTTTCCCTGATGTCCTTATTAATAAGGACTCCTTCAATCTCGCTTCAGAAAGGTACACAAATAATCCCGCCGCCCCCCCCCCGCGCTGCCTCCCGCGCCACCCCCCCACCCCCCGGGGAAACAGGGATCTTAGTTAAACGAGGGTGGCCTGTGAGTGTAGACAATAAGCTCTGTTCTCCCATGGGTCCTTTTTCCAATGATGGCCTAAGCTGCTATGGAATCTGGACCTCCCTGTCACTAGTGATCGCTATATTTATGTTTGCTATGTAAAACAATTAGTGGGTTGCTATTGCTTCAGTATGGCACGCAGACAGATATATCATATGCTGTATGACATATCCTACAAAAACACATAATAGGTAGTAATTAGGTCTTGGTCACCCTGCGAAAACACATGCCTTCGACAACGCTGTGTCCATTCCAAGTGGTGCAAATTGTCCTGTTGGCGTAGACCTCTTTCCTGTTTGAGCTGAAGCCTTGTACCAATACAGAAGAAGCAGCATGTAAAGTGAACAATAAAGTAAATTAAGGTGTTGATTTGGCTACCTCAGAATGCATTAGAAAGTGATAGAGGAAAACACACTTCACAGGAGAAGTCATGTAAGAAGAGACGGGTGCCTTAGGTATAGAACAGGCTCTTTCACGTGTCTTCCCATCTTCAGGAGGAAAGAAAAAAATAGAACTGTTAAATGAAAGAAATACAGAAGTGCCATGGTAGATGAGGTTGGTTAGCTTTGTTTTCAGTCTGTTGTACACCTTGAGGAAAATGAAACGGTCTCTCTATGAGATCTTAGTTGTTACTCCCCCAAGACAGTCCATATTTCCACACAGGTTTTACTTATAAGCATAATCCAGTATGGAACAGAGATATGTTTTTTTTTTACAAACCGGCAGAAAACACCTTGAAGCTGTACATAAAACAAAGTTTTTGATTCTATTTCAGAATGAGCATTTGTGAACCTGAGTAAGCAAAACCTGAACTGGTGATTGGGTGGTCCTTGTAAAGACGTGAGAGGAGCTTGAGCTTTCATTACGTTTGGTCTATTTCAAGTCTGCATTGAAAACTGAGACTTTGATTGAAACTAGAGGGAAAGAACACTGGCGTCCACACCAGCCACTACCGAGACGGAATCACTCCATTCAGTGATTAGAAAGATGAAAGAAGGAATAAGTCTCCTGCAACGCAAAAACCTGTATCATTTGATCACTGATTGATTATGTACCACACCCAGCAAGTGCTAGGACTATGCCCTTATCTAGTAATTCTGATCAACCTGGGAGGAACTGTCTACTATGTCTTCACTACCCCTAGAAACCTACAGCTCCTTATTACAATTTCTGGTCTAATGATGGAACATCACTGGGAGGACTCTTTTCCAATAGCAAGATGACACATTCAATGATTTTTTTATGTTAACCTCACAACCTCATAATGATGTGGGTTCAGAGAGTGAATGTGGTAATATAGGGAGAGTTGGGATATAAGAGTACCAGTCAACGTTAGGAATGTTAAGAGTAAGTTATGAGCCCTGTGTTGATAGTGTCAATAGTAATAGGCTTCTATCTGTGATAATGTGAGGGATTTATGTTGTTGTAGGAGCTCACTGTGTTTAGAATAGATATCATAGATTTTAAAATGGGAAGAGAGTAAATATTTCCTTTTAATAGATGTGACAAGTGTTCTGCATTTGGACAATGGGTGTGTGAGTGATAACCAGGGTCTCTCAAGAAAAATTGGTGATAAGTCTGTTCGAATGTAGTTTTGAAATACAGTTAGAGGATTGGGGATAGTAAAAGGGAGTTGTGTGTGTATATTAGAATTGCTCCTTTGTATATGATAGTAATCTGTATACATAGGTTCACCATATCTGGGTAGATCTGCTAGACGACATGTGATATATTCTACATATAAGTCTGGATTATTTTGGTGTAGACAAGAACATGCCATAATAGCTAGGCTGTACCATTTACCTTCTTAAAGTCCCCCATAAGTGATGTCAGTTTCTTCATAAGTAAAGTACTTTATTTTTAAACTGATGCCAGTAGGAAAATTAGCTAAATAAGGGCAGATTTAAAAAATAGTGTTTTGCAAAGACTGAGTGATGAATGGCTTGAGGAAGCAAACAAGTGAAGAAGGCTACATTATGGTGGTGACATGTTGTCATATCTTATAAATCTAGCAAATTGGTTTAGCATAGCCTAGTAGGATGTCTGATAGGCATATTACAGATGGTTATAACAAGGTGTTTATGCTCATAATAATGTGTGTGGTATTAATTGTTCATTGTTTGTTAGAGAAACTAAAGAGAGTTAGATAGTTATATCTGTTGCTGACTTGTGAGAATATTATATCTTCTCTTCCGGGCATAAGCAGCCTCAAAATGTTAGATGAGCTTATATGTGTAGATGATCTTCTTTCTGGGAATCCAGCATGAGGTAGGTAGGGGAATAAAGAAGCATGCAAATCTAGTGAGTCTGGTAGTGCAGGTTAGAAAAAAACCTCTACTAAGACAGATCTGATCTCACATATCGCGCTCAAAGGGGGAGAATTGTGAGGTAATATCCTATAGGTTTTATATTGATATGATTTGTATATACTCTTTGTGTGCTTTTCATCCAAAGTTTGAAACACTCAGTCTTTGGAATGTTAATAGACATGCCCCTACCCCTTCCTCCAATGATGTTGGAAACAACATGGCCTGGAGGTATAGACATTTAAAGGGTAATAAAGTTCTCTTTGTTTCAGTGAGTAAGGGTTAAATATGGTTTAGTAGTCCATAAGAACAAGGAATTACATAGACCTCAGCAGAACACGGAATGTTAATTAGGGTCATTCCTCAGTAGAGCAAAGGTTACCATGTGGCTGACCAAATAGTATTTTGATCAGGGAGCAAGCTAAAGGACCTTTTTGTCTCTCAGTAAGAAGACGCACCCAATATGTAATTTAACTCTTAAAACCAGCGTATATGGAACTAGCTATGGTTTGATTGATTGCTAATGCTATTACTTACAGAAGGTGGCTATAAAAACCATGAATGCAGTAGGATGGGCAGACATTTCTTTAGACATAAGAACATGATGATGTTTTAGTGCTGTGTGTCTCACAATGCTTGCATTGAATAAACCTGCATCATTTTACCTTCAACGGATTCTTAATTTAGAAACCCGATCAACATCTAAAAAGCTTTATTAAGCTACGACACTACAAAGCTCGTTGTTTTTGGTTGCTCAATTCTTTTGCGCAATTTACATCCAGGGGTTAATTAAGCGTTGTTCTGCTGCTGTGGTGACTAAAAGAAACCGTTTATTTCACCGCCAAAAAATACATTTTTCCTGTAGCATAATTCACAACCGAAGGTTAATTACAAGTTTTTCTCTTGCTGTGTACCGTAAAATACACGCCATTGTAACACGCTACAAAGCTGGTAGTTTTTGGCTGCTCAATTCTTTTGCGCAATTTACATCCAGTGGTTAATTAAGCGTTGTTCTGCTGTTGTGGTGACTAAAATAGACCGTCTTTTTTCACCGGCAAAAAATAAATTTTTCCTGTAGCATAATTCACAACCGAAGGTTAATTACAAGTTTTTCTCTTCTTGTGTAGCATAAAATACACGCCATTGTAACACGCTACAAAGCTGGTAGTTTTTGGCTGGTCAATTAGTTTGCGCAATTTACATCCAGGGGTTAATTAAGCGTTGTTCTGCTGTTGTGGTGACTAAAATAAACCGTCTTTTTCACCGCCAAAAAAGAAATTTTTTCTGTAGCATAATTCACTAGCGAAGGATTAAAAGTTTTTCTCTTGTTGTGTAGTGTAAAATACACGCTATTGTATCAAGCTACTAAGCTGGTAGTTTTTGTCTGATCTTTTATTTTGCGCATTTTATATACAACGGTTTATTAAGTTTTTTTGTTCAGTTTTACTCAGTAAAAGAAACTTTGTTTTTCACATCCACAGAAGAAATTCTGTAGCATAATTCATATCCGAAGGTTAATTAAGCCTGTTTGTGCTTTTATATTCAGTAAAATACACAGAGTTTTTAAACGGCACATACAAGTCAATTTTTCCTGTCCATTTGTGGAGCGCAATTTATATCCAAGAGTTACCCAAGCTTCTTAGTGGGTTCATTTGGAGTCAAATACAGGGTGTGTATTATCATATACAGATATCTTCATCAAACAGTGTCTGTACATTTTAGAACAAACAGTATGTCAGACAGAGAGGTGGCAGGCTCTTCACCTGCAAGTGGCAGTGGCACAAACATTCCTGGAGCAGGCCCAGGTCGCAGCACAGCAAGGGGACGTCGCAGCAGGGGTCACTCGGTGAGGCCATAACTGCCGCTGTCATCTAGCGGCCATGTGTTTTTCAGCAACCCAATGGTTCTTGATTGGTTGACTAGGTCATCCACTTCATCCCAGATGACATCTAACAACCCCAGCCAAGAGTCGGTGGGATCGTCAGACACAACCCTTAGTTGGCATGGCCCGGGAGCGGGTCAGCGGCCCTCACCTGTCCTCAACACGCCTCTGTCCCATCCGGTTCCCTCAGCCAGAGATCTACTATGTGGTCTGGGCTCAGCGCCACTATATAGCGAGGATGAACAATTTGAGGAAGGCAGTCAGCAGCTACTTGGCAGCGAAGAAATGGGGCAAATATCCCCTGCTTCTTGCAGTAGGCTGAAAACTATAGATGTGGAGAGTGGCATGGGAGGTCATGTTGTGAGGGGTCAGCCTCTGCATACCAAAACCGGTGATGATGACAGCAGTGACGATGAAACACAAATAGATGATGATGTAGCCGATCGCACTTGCGAGCCGGGTGAAACAAGGGCTTCATCATCGTCAGGAGAAGAGGGTGTCAGCTTGCGCGTCAGGCAGCGGCGCAGCCAGCAAGTGGGTTGCGTGGCCGTGAGTCAGCAGGGTAGCAGCAGTGTGAGGTCGGGAGCCAAGCGGCCACGGCGTAAAAAACCCGCTTCGCAGGTCCAAGAAAGTAGCGGCACAGGGGCTCAGCGAGGCAGCGGCGGTAGTAGTCACTCAGTGCGGAGCGTTGGCGGTAAAATCAGATACTCGGCGGTGTGGCAGTTCTTTGTTAAGACACCGGAGGAGCTGAAAATGGGTATATGTAGAATCTGTGGGCAGAAAGTGAAGCGTGGCCAGGGAGCTAACGTTGGCACCACGGCCCTGCATCAACACATGCAGCGTCACCATCCGGTGGCCTGGGAGAAACGTGGCTCAGATGTGGTGGTCCATCCTGGCTCCGCAGCAACAGCAGCAGCAGCGCCCAGTAGCACGCATGTCATTGCAGCCAGTCAAGGCTCCACCACCTCTGTAGAAGGGAGCTGTTTCTCTTTGACATCATCTCCCGGTCCAGATGCTCCTGCTCCTCGCTACTCATGGCGCCAGCAGTCATTCAGCGAGGCAATTGCAAAGAGACAACAGTATGTGTCCAACCATCCTAAGGTGCAGCAGCTGACTGTGCTCCTGTCCAAGTTGTTGGCACTGCAGTCCCTCCCTTTCCAAATGGTGGCCTCTGCACCATTCAGAGAAATACTGGCTTGTGCCGAGCCGAGATGGAGAGTTCCAATCCGTAATTTCTTTTCCAAACAGGCAGTACAGAAGGTGGGCCAGTCCTTGAGCTTATCGGTTTGTTCCAAGGTGCATGGCAGCGCGGAAGTCTGGAGCTGTAACTACGGTCAGGGCCAGTACATGTCCTTTACGGTCCATTGGGTGAATGTGCTTCCTGCCCAGGCACACCAACAACTTGGACAGGAGACGCCGCTTTCTCCTCCACGTTGTCAAACTGCGGCTCCTGCGCCAATGTCCGCCTCCTCCTCCTCCACTACCACCACCATCTCAGCCTCCACAAGTACTGCTCCATCATACCACATGTGTAGGGCACAGCGGTGTCACGCAGTTCTACACCTGGCTTGCCTCGGCGAACGAAGTCACACAGGGGAGGAACTGCTCCACGTCATGCAGCAAGAAATCGATGTGTGGCTTTCTCCGCGCCAACTGCAAATCAGATGGCATGGCGCATGTGTTCAATCTGGTTGTATAAAGGTTCCTGAAGTCTTCCACCGATCTTCAGAAGATTCTGAAAATGGCCAGGAAACTGTGCATGCACTTCAGCCATTCCTACAAAGCCAGGAACACCCTCCTCGAGTTGCAGCGGCAGAACGGCCTCCCCCAACACTGATATGCGATGTTTCCACCCGTTGGAATTCCAGCCTGCACATGTTGGACCGACTGTATGAACAGAGAAAGGCCATTAACGATTTTTTGATGATCCAGGCGGACAGGAGTACTCCCCTGTGTAACTTTGATGTCAGCCAGTGGCAGCTCATGCGTGACACCTGCCGTTTGTTGAAGCCATTCGAGGAGGCGACGTTATTTGTCAGTCGCCAGGACTACGGGATGAATAACGTCATTCCACTGCTTCATGTCCTGGAACAGATGCTGAAAAATCGGTCTGGGCAAGGGACTGGAGAGGTGGAGACTACATCTCGCGACGGGTTCCCCGGTGGGGACTGAAATGGAGGAGGAGGAGGAGGACATTGGAGCAGAAGCATTGTCTGGTGAAATGAGTGGATTTTCTACCCAGGTGACAAGAGAGGAGGAGCAGGAGCAGCTGGTGGAGGTAGATGGAGATGAGGAAGACGAGGCAGATGACCCGCAAGCACCGTGGCAGTATACAGTGGAGATGGAGGCAGGGAGCCCCTCGGAGTCACTTGTGCAGATAGCCCACAGCATGCTTATTTGCCTGGCTAGTGACAGCCGAATAGTCAGCATCCGGCAGAGGGATGACTTCTGGCTCTCCACCCTATTGGACCCTCACTACCGGTCCAAAATGGGAGCCTTTTTCCCAACTACTGAGAGGGAGGACAAACTCAAATACTAAAGGGAAATACTCCGTAGTCAGTTGGCCGCTGCCTATGTGCGGCATCATCCCACTTCTGACAGGTCTGACCGGTGGGTTCCTCAGCGCTCACGTACTACTGCTGCGGCTGCTGGGGAAAGGTGGGGGGGTAGGAGTAGTACCAGCTCCATCAGCAGCAACTTAAGTCTGGAGTCACTGATGAGAAGCTTCCTTCACCCGCCTAGTGAGGAGGGTAGTCGCCAGCAGCAGCAGGACCTGGAGCAGTCCATGAACCAGCAGGTGGTGGCCTACTTGGACAGCACTCTGCCACCCCAGTTAGAAGATCCCCTGGACTACTGGGCAGCCAAACTGGATGTGTGGCCGCAACTTGCCGAGTTTGCAGTGGAGAAGCTGTCCTGCCCGGCCAGTAGTGTGGCATCAGAGCGGGTGTTCAGTGCGGCGGGGTCCATCGTTGCCCCAAGGAGAACCCGCTTGTCCATGGGAAATGTGGAACGACGGACCTTTGTCAAGATGAATCAGGCGTGGATCGGACAGGATTTCCACACACCAATGCCTTAGGCGTCAGACTACATCAGCCATGACGCCTCACCCAAACTGTGAGAAATGAGTCTGGGTTCAAACTACCTGCCTCAGCCACTATTCTGATGCCGCCACCCGCCTGAAGCCACACATCTGCTGACAGTTTCTCCATCTGCCACCAACCATCTTTACCAGGGACTGGTATTGCCACCCACCTCCACACTGTGTCATTGTGTCACTCTCTGACCTCATGCTGTTGCTCCTGCCGCCGTCACCTCCACTCTCTGTCATTGTGCCACTCTGTGGCCTACTCCTGTTTTTGCCACCTCCAGAATGTCATTGTGCCACTGTCTGACCTCATGCTGCTTCCACCGTCACCTCCACTCTCTGTCATTGTGCCACTCTGTGGCCTACTACTGTTTTGCCACCTCCAGAATGTCATTGTGCCACTGTCTGACCTCAGGCTGCTGCTGTCGTGACCTCCACACTGTGTCATTGTGCCACTCTATGGCCTACTCCTGTTTTTGCCACCTCCAGAATGTCATTGTGCCACTCTCTGACCTCATGCTGCTGCTGCCATTACCTCCAGTCTCTGTCATTGTGCCACTCTGTGGCCTACTCCTGTTTTTGCCACCTCTGGAATGTCATTGTGCCACTGCCTGACCTCATGCTGCTGCTGCTGTGCCCTACACACTGTGTCATTGTGCCACTCTGTGGCCTACTCCTGTTTTTGCCACCTCCAGAATGTCATTGTGCCACTGTCTGACCTCATGCTGCTGCTGTGGCTGCTGCCGAAACCTCCACACTGTGTCATTGTGCCACTCTGTGGCCTATTACTGTTTTGCCACCTCCAGAATGTCATTGTGCCACTGTCTGACCTCATGCTGCTGTGGCTGCTGCCGTCACCTCCACACTCTGTCACTAATGTTGCCACCTGAGCCCTCAGCTTGTTTTTTTCCAGCTTTCTCTGGCACGACTTTATCAGGCAACATTCCCGCTTCAGTTTTTTGGCCAGTTTTGCCCTCTTAAGTGCCCAGGGAATTTTATAGTGAAGTGATTCTAAGAGCGGCGGCAGTCATCTGCGTGTCATACTAATACACAACATTGTATGAAAACCAAACCAAGCTCCCTCTGCATATTTAAGCATGGCACAACGTTCTACAGCACCCTGCAGGCTCTGTGCAGCCTGGAAATAGCTGTTTTTTAACGTGATTCGTCCCGAAGTAATTCGGACCGAATTTATTTTTGTCGGGAAATTCGGCGAAGTGACCGAACCGAATTTTTTGAGAAATTCGCCCATCTCTATAAACAACGTTTTTCGTGAATTGATTGGTCGTTGTATGGTCGTCTATCTGGAAGACATCTTAATGTATTCACAAAACTGGGCATCACACGTTAAACATGTGCGACAAGTCTTACAAATCTTGAAGTGCAATAATTTGTTTGTCAAACTCAAGAAGTGTGTTTTTGGGGTTCAGGGGGTTCCTTTCCTGGGATACATTCTGACTCCCAACTAATTTCGTATGGATCCTGATAAGGTTCAGGCTATCCTCGACTGGGTCAGCCCTTCTTCCTTGAAGGCCTTGCAGCGGTTCCTTGGGTTTGCCAACTATTATCGAAAATTTATTCGGAATTTTTCTGTTCTTGTTCTGCCATTGACTGACATAACTAAGAAAGGGGTGAACTTCAGTAATTGGCAACCTGAGGTCATAGAGGCATTTGAGAAACTTAAGCAGTGTTTTGCAGAAAGGAATTATGACGTTGGGAACTGCGAGCTCTTGGCTATTAAGTGGGCCTTTGAGGAATGGCGCCACTTCCTTGAGGGCGCCCAACACCAGGTCACGGTTCTAACGGATCATAAAAACCTTACCTTTCTAGAGAACGCTAAAAGGTTGAACCCACGTCAGGATCTAAAAATTTTAAAGCTGACGCGTTATCTAGAAGCTTCTGTGCGAGTCATTAACCTCGGGAGGATCCAGTACCCATTTTACCCAAGGAGACTATTGTCTCAGCCATGTCCCCCGATTTAG
Organism: Phyllomedusa bahiana; assembly: GCA_025379985.1. Lineage (NCBI taxonomy): Eukaryota > Metazoa > Chordata > Amphibia > Anura > Hylidae > Phyllomedusa > Phyllomedusa bahiana. The sequence goes on along the minus strand of JAODAL010049351.1, from coordinate 4,041 downwards.
GCACTGAGATTAAGACAAACCAGGACATTAGACCGGCTAATTGTCCTGCTTCTAAAGTCTTTGTCCCCACCCAGTTTCGACTACGGTTGTTAAAGGAATTACATGATTCTGTATTATCCGGACATCCCGGAGTGTCTGGCACAAAGAGGCTCATCTCTCGCAACTACTGGTGGCCATCATTATATCGTGATGTGGAGGCCTATGTGGCAGCATGTAACATTTGTGCTCGGGCAAAGGTTCCCAGAACTCGTCCTGCTGAGGAACTTTGTCCTCTTCCCATACCTGAGAATACATGGCCCACATCTCCATGGACTTTATGACCGATCTTCCTACTTCTGAGGGTAAGACGGTCATTTGGGTGGTGGTGGATCGCTTTAGTAAAATGTGTCATTTGGTTCCACTAAGGGGGTTGCCGTCATCCAAAAAGCTTGCCGAGTTGTTTGTCAAACATATTGTGAAACTGCATGGGTTACCCGAGAATATCTTTTCTGACAGAGGGGTCCAATTTGTTTCTCGCTTCTGGAGATCCCCCTGTAAGGCTCTGGGTATTACCCTATCCTTCTCCTCGGCCTTTCACCCTGAGACTAATGGGCAAACAAAGAGGGTGAACCAAACGGTTACACAAAAGCTTTGCTGTTTTGTTTCTGATCAGCAAGCGGATTGGGTGAAATAACTACTGTTAGTGGACTTTGCGATTAATACTCAGGATAACAGTTCGTCTGGTATTTCGCCGTTCTTCTGTAATTATGGTTTTCATCCTAGACATGCATCTTTATCTAATGTTACTTCTGACCATAGTGGGGTGGATGTTATCGTTAAGGATCTGTGCGCCCAAGTTCAGAAGAACTTGCTCAACGCCCAGAGCATCCAAAAGAGAAAGGGTGACAAGAGGCGTCTCTGCTACAGTGTTTTTTTGTGGGAGATAAGGTTTATTTGTCCACCCGTAATCTAAACCCGTAAACCCGTCTAAAGGTGCCTTCCAGTAAACTAGCCCCACAATTTGTGGGTCCGTATGTGGTGCAAGAAGTAGTTAACCCAGTGGCATACCGTCTGAAGTTACCTTCCTGTCTCCGGGTACATAATGTCTTTCATCAGTCATTATTAAAGAGGTACATAACGGCTATAACTTTGCCTTCCAAGCCCACTCCTCCTGTAAACATTGAGGGTGAATTGGAATATGAGGTCGCTCGTATCTTAGACTCCTGCAGAGTGCAGAGATCTCTGCAATACCTGGTCCACTGGAAGGGTTATGGTCCGGAGGAGAGATCGTGGGTTTTGGCCAGATTCGTTCATGCCGAATTCCTGATCAGGGAATTCCACGACTCCCACCCGGACAAACCCGGACCAGGGAAGGGTCCGGTGGCCCCTCCTAAAAGGGGGGGGGGTACTGCCACGGCACACGTTGTTGCCGTGGAGAAGCAAGGTCTCTCCAGTCGGTTGACACACCCAGGGAGAAGTCTGGCTGATAGGATTGACAGCTCAGGTTCAAATCAGCTCAGAGGGTGTGTTGCCCAGGCCAATTGAGGAGCCCGGAGGCCGCACCAATCAGCTGCTAGGGCGGGGTCTGGGCGCCTCATTTAAATCGGCTCAGTTTGGTTTACCTTTGCCTGTGAAAGGTTACCCTTCGTGCTTCTCCTGTTTCCTCGTTCGGTTGTGTTAGCCTGACTTTGGCTTGCTTCCTGACCTCGTTCTCGGCCTCTGATTCTGGACCGCGTTACCTCCAGTACTTTGACCCTTGGCTTGTCTTACGTTATTCTCTTGGTTTCTGATTTGGCGTACCCTTACTGTTACCAACCCAGACTGCTGACTTTGCGTTCCCCTGACGGCCCTGCACGTAGTAGAGTAGGGACTGTCGCCCAGTTGGGGTCTGCCGTTTAGGGCAGCACGCCAAGTAGACAGGGACAGTGGGCTGGGTGGCAGTCAGGGCCACTGCAAATCCTCTGACATGACACCTGTATTGTACAGACTGCGCGCTCCCCCCCCCCCACCCCACAGTCTCTGCTGCTACATGTCAGCTCTTCCAGCTGAGTTGTGGCAGAGATTGTGGAGGGGAGAAGGGCTAGAGGAGGAGGAGCGGGATAGATTGAGAGTGGATAAAGTAAGTGGGGTTAGAGGGGAGGTGGGAGTGTTAGAGGGGGGATTAAAATTAAAAGGGGGAAAGTGTGATCTGGGGATTAGAGTGAGAGGGGGGAGAATGTGGGATGTGGATTAGAGTGAGAGGGGGAGAGTGTGGGATGGAGATTAGAGTGAGAGGGGGAGCGTGTGAGATGGGGATTAGAGTGAGAGAGGGGAGAGTGTGAGATGGGGATTAGAGTGAGAGAGGGCAACGTGTGAGTTACAGGTAGTGAGAGTGAGAAAGGGGGATTAGAGTGGGGAAAAGGGGATTTAGAGTGGTGTGGAGGAGGGGTTATTTAGAGAGGGGAGAAAGTTTAAAATGTGGTGGTGGGGTTTTAGAGTGGAGGGTGAATAAGGGGGGTTTAGAGTGGGAGGTGAGACGGTAGAATGTGGGGGGTACAGGTGGTGATGGAGTAATGTAAACATTGTTTTTCTATCTTAGAAAAGCTGGATGATGCCGAACCAGCATAGGTGAGACCCAGCTTTTCTAAGATAGGAAAATGTTGTTTCGACTGTAGGGGATAGTCTCAAAAAAATGGGAAACTAGCAAGAGAACAAAGCGTGACTTATAATAACTATAATTACTATTTTGCCATAGGCAAACTTAAACTCTATCAGTTCTCAATCTATAAAGCACTAAAACTTAACTTTTATTATATATATAACACTTAACCTCGATAAACCTGAATAGGGTGTGTACCTAAGATCATTTAAAAGGAAATGAGCTAGACCACATGGGACCGGGCCTCTGTCCCCCGATGAAGCCAGTTAGCTGGTGAAATGTTGGGGAGGTCAGGCATGAAATTTTAATTTGTGACTTTCTACCTATTTCTACTGTGTTACCCGCTGCAGAGGGTCTCAAAAGAAAACCTTGTATGTTTCATGCCCATCAGATTAGGGATGACTGCCCAAGTAACATGTTTTGGATTCCTAATTCTAGAATGCGTTTCGGCGGTATTTGCCTTATTCCTGGTCAGCAGGAAAAAGGCGTATACCGCCAAAACGAGACGGTTGTTCCTCAGTCTGTATCCGACAGCACACTGATGAGTACGGTTGGTGGCATTGTATTGCTCATTCAACTTTTCTATGGATTTTAAATGTATTTTTTAATAAAGCAAATACTGTTTTTTTTTTTTTTTTTTTTAAATAATGGCTTTCCAAACTAACGTTTAAAATATAAGGACATATGGGACGCTGTTTCTCTGTTCGTTTGTTTGCTACATAACTGCACACCTGAGAGAGCCCTCGGTGTCTAACGTGCCTCCCTTAATGATTCACCAACTCGTGGGTTAAGCTGGACAGTATGATTCTGGGCGTTTCAGAGCACAGCCGCTGCACAGTCTTCACAGGGATGGTCCTCTGCCCTCCCAGGGAGATTGTAAGTAGTTCTCTGTACTCCTCTTTGCCACCCCTGCCCACCTTTGTGTTATGCATCATAGTGCCAGCACAAAATACAAACACAACCTATCACCCTATAGTCCCATCACCTCATAACCTCTCCACCTTTCAGCTCATAAACTATCCATAGTCTCCAGCTATCAGAAAATAACTGCTCCAGCTATCACTATGTGGAGTTTGTACAGAGGTGGCCAGAGGTAGGGAAGTGCTAGAAAAATTACAATTCTAAAATGTTTGTGTGGTTAATTCTGCAGGGATGACTCATGGTCAGGAGAAGTCATCATGACGGTCTGGACCGGATGTAGAAGAAAAGGGAAAGAGAACAACTCCAATCATGTCTTGGTGAGTCCCTAGATGTAACTGCACTATAGTCACTGTGTACACTGTTATCTACTACTATATGGTCATTGTATGGAGGTAATATACAGTCTACAAGTTCCTGTGTACACTGGTTATCTACCACTATATGGTCCCTGTATGGGGTTAATATACAGTCTGCAGAGCCTGTATGCCGTGGTATCTCCCACT
>JAODAL010049350.1:0-28260 GCA_025379985.1 Phyllomedusa bahiana | reverse complement strand
AAAGGGCAAAAAAAGTCATCACTGAGATGTAGGGCTCTCGTTGACTGCTAAAATCACATGACCATGTTATATATTTCATTGTATTGCCTTGTGAATGCCATTTTCATCTCACTCTCTGTATTGTACAGACTGCTCTTCCTCTTAAGGACCCGGCGTTTTTTTTTTGGTGACACGTTCGTTTTTCCCTCCTCGCCTTCTGAAAGCCATAACTTTTTTATTTTTCCACCTACATAGACACATGAGGGCTTTTATTTTGCATGAAATGATTTACTTTCTAATGGTTTTATACACTATATATTTTGAATATACTGGGAAACCGCATAAATATTCCAAGTGGTACAAATTTTGAAAATAAATCTTATTTTCGCCATGTTGCGGGGTTTTTGCTTTTACGGCGTGCAACCCTTCAGTAAAAAATAATGTGTTATCTGTATTCTACAGGTTGATACGCATCTGGCAATACCAAACATGTAGGGTTTCCGTTATGTGTTGGTACCGTAAAAAAATTCCATACATTTTGTATTTTTGAAATTTGTGCCGCGGCGCCATTTTGTGCCCCAAATAACTTTTTTGAAACTAACACCTACGGACGTCAGTGAGCGGCATTTTTTGCGGGCTGAAGTGTACTTTTTTATCGCTAGCAGTTTGGAATGCATGCAAACTTTTTTGATCATTTTTATTCCATTTTTTGAGTGACGTAAAATTGACCAAAAAAACGCAATTTTGGCGTTTGGAATTTTTGTTTTCTGCTACGGTGTTCAGCGTACGGGATAAAATGATGTTATATTTTATATATCGGACTTTTTAGATGCGGCGATACCAAATATGTGTAACTTTTTTATAATTTTAAATGATTTTAATTTGTAAAATGGGGAAAGAGGGGTGATTTGAACTTTTAATTACTTTTTTTTTTGTACTTTAAAACTTTATTTTTTTTTTTTTTTACTGTAACATTTTAGACCCCCCTATGATGCTTGACCACTAGGGGCGCGATTGTTAATACAACCTAATGCATTGCATAGGCAATGCATTAGGGTGTATAAAGATGGCGGTTTCCCCCCCTTCCTGTCTGCGGACGGAAATGGGGCAAACCGGGCCCGTGTAAGTGACGGGAACCTTCCAGGGGGTCCCCACTACCGTGCCCGGTCGTTGGATCGGTCAAACATAGCTGTGCTGATGCCGTTGACCGTAACGATCGTTGCGCGGCACCGATAGGCGTTCATTCAGACGCCGCGGCTATTTTTGCCACGGTGTCTGATGGGTTAAACTCATACGTCCAGGGTCATTAAGGGGTTAATTAGTTTCATAGCATTTTCCACTTCATTGACATGGGAGTTTGGTATTGCTGGCTGCATCATTCCCACACCCAAAACTGTTTTTTGGCAACATTTGCAGGCTCACATAATGCCTAACTCTCATATACATGGATATATATTATACAGAGTGCATGGATTTGCTCAATCATACTCAGTGCTCAAAAGTTCAGTTTTTGCAGTTTTGGGGGTTCAATAATCCAAATCTCTATGTGTCAAAGGGGCTTTTGGGCCCCATCAGAATGCAGGACCCCATAGCAGCTGCTACCACTGCACCTCCTAGAGCTAAGCCTCTGCTTGCAAGCTGTCCTCATCTTTTCAGTCAGCCATTGAAAGGAATTAAGTATTTTAGCCTCTCAATTTTTTTTGTTTTTTCAACCTTACCAATTACTTAAAGGGGTTGTCTCACTACATCGATTCATCTTAATTCAGTACTGTTTTCTTGGTTTCATTTTGAATTCAGGGGCGTGTTTACTGGCACCTACTAGGCTGTAGTAGAAGCCAGGTCTGTAGCTATAGCAACCAGTGCTGGCAGCCTATCATGAGAGAGTAAACAGGTCTGTAGCTATAGCAACCTGAGTAGCTGATGCAGCCCATACAAAAGGGAATATCTTAGAATAGGTAGGAAACCGTTAATGAACATATATTACAAAGTGACTTGATTTTGCAAGATCTTTAACATAAAAAGCCATGCTTGTAATGAGACAACCCCTTTAAGTTAAAAATAAAATAATAAAGAACTGTTGCCCAAATATAAACAAAAACATGAAACTCACCTACTTTGTTACCTCTGTTCCAGTACTGGCTCCGCAGAGTCTGATCCCAGTCATCTACTTCCCGATTCTGACCGAACAGAATGTTACTGCTGCAGCTGTTTATTGGCTGCAGTGGTCACATACGATTGCCTTACATCACTGCTCTGATGTGATATGTACGTAGTTCATTCACAGACTGTCTGTGTAATGGTTATTACAGCTGTCTAACAATTCTCTGTGTTTGGACCTAGTATTACAGGTACCATGTGTGGTATCAGGGGCATTGCACAAGTCCTAAAACATCCGGGGCACATGCTGTGTTATACTTTTCTCAATAGGGCTGGGTTCATGCAGCAATTTTCGTGGCACATGTATTTATAGATTTAAAAAAATGTCCCTTTCATATATTTGAAGTCTACACTGGATAATGAAAATCAGCACTGAAAAGATTGCCTATTTTGAAAGCTTCATTTATGTATGATAGCATAATACCAAATAGCCATGCAATTACCAAATAATACACTTTTACATGGAGCAAATTTCTCACTATACACACTACCATCATGCTGCTACCAAAAAGCCCATTGTACCAAGATCGTCAATATCAATGAGGATAAAAAGTACATGAGGATAAAAAAAAACTGCCAAGCCATGACCACATGCGAGCGCCCCATAGTGATTACCAGTTGTACACAGGCTCTGCAGACATATATGCGATTACAGTGTACAGCGAGTACTTCACAGGAAACGTCTTCTCTGATGGGAGTTATTCAATTTCTGTTTTCTTCTCCATTCGCTCCAGACCACCGTCCCTGCAGAATTTACCACACAAACATCTTAAACTCCTCAGTTTTCCTGCAGCTCTGTGCCCCACCTATGTACAAACTCCCACCCATAGCACCCCAAATCATAATAAAGAAACCCATGTGTCCCAAATAGTAATAGTACCCCTAAACCGCTATAAGGGCGCCTGCTTGTACACCCTTTTTATCCTTTTTTGTGTCCTTATATAGTAGGTAAACCCTTAGTAAAATAGATAGGTACACCAAAATTAGGTAGGCAGATAGGTAGATACCCCTTTTAGGTAAGTAAATACCAATTAGTCAGATAGGCCCCTTCATTATGTAGGTAGGTAGGTGGCCTTCCCCCATTGGATAGGTAAATAGGCACACATTAGGTATTTAGGTAGGTATAAATGAATGCCCCTCATTAGATAAATATATAGGGGCCCCCTGTTAGGTAGGTATATAACCACCATTACAAAGATATATAGGCTCTTGTTGATAGGTAGGTATAAAAGCTTCATAAGGTTAGTAGGTATATAACCACCCTCCCATTGGGTAGGTATATAGTTTTTTTTTAGGTAAGCATATAACCTTCCATTAGTTAGATAGGTATATAGCCAACATTTGGTAGATATATATGCCCCTGTTTGGTAGATAGGTATATACTCCTTTCCCCCAGATTAGGTAGGTAGCCCCCGAGTCTTAGTCAGAAGTTTTATGGTGAATTCACATGTTGTCTTTGTGGCGTATAGTGGCACATACTTCTAAAATGCTCTGTTCCAGCTGCCATAGACTCACTTTCCCCGGCAAGTAAGCACCGGGAAGGAGTGACATGTCACTTCTATCTCCCAGCGCACAATACGTGTCAGGAAAAATGGTAATCATAGCTCTCAATGAAAGCTATGAATTTCTGTATTTGCGAGACGTACTTTGGATGTATTGCAGCACAACTACACCCCCAAATTACCCTTCACTCTTAAATGTAAGTTAAAAAATTAAAAAATAAACAACTTACCTGTCCTTGTTCCCCAACCATCCATCACAAGTCCCGGATAACCCCTATATGATATACTCTGCTTTTCTTACAATGATATATTCCTGGGAAAATGATACAGTTAGCAGAATATAACCATACCTTGCTATTATTTAGATTCAGCATTCCACGCTGTTATTTTTTTTTTACAATTTATATTTATTTTACAGTATGTGGGACTTTGCAACAAGGCAATTATTCTCAATTTCATCTAATTTACTGTACGTGTAATGTGTCATATGGACGCTGGCTGACAGCTGTTGCTCAAGATAGAAGTCTTGGAAAAATTTCTTCTGAAGTAGGCTTGGGTTTCTTTTTATTTTACATGTAACACTGGTGATATAAGCCACTTAATAAAAATAAAAACATGCATAGGGCCTTGTTCTTGCAGCTTGTATACACATTTCACAAAGTAAACCAGGCAGTTTGAATTACCACAAGTTCTATCTTTTATGTTTTTTACGAAGTAGGCTTTTATATGTTTTCTTAGTTTCTACAATGCAGTAAATAAAAAATACAATATTAACAGAATTTTTTTTATTTTTACAGGCATATTTTTAGTTCATAAATTTTTTGTGTAATCTTGGTTTCCTACATGGGAAATTGACAACTACTGATAGCAGCCATTATCATACTCATCATAAAGGTTATATCAGAAAGTCAAATAGTCAATCTGTATTTTTTCATTGAATAACACCTCCAGGTTATTTTCTACTGTTCTGCCAATAAGTAAGTCTAATAAGCCTTATTTTCAAAAACTGGAAACAAAACTAAAGTAGGTCTGCAGTATTTGGGAGTGATGCAAAGCCCTGAATTTCTGAAGAGTATATATATATATTTTTTTTTTTATTGTAATGGCTTGGAGTAGTGGATACACTGTACCACCGCAAGCAGTGGTACAGGCCACAGAAGGGAGCGGAGTCGAAGTGGGTCCGGGTATTCACCAGAGGATTCCACCAAGTCGCTACCCCCTATGTGACTTGCATGCAGCGGCAGCAGAGGTGCAACGTGGTAAAGAATCGGAAGGCAAACTCGTAGACAGGGACAGGACAGAAGGTCGGGGCAGGCAGCGGAGATTCATGGTCGAAGGACGAGAGCAAATGGGACTGGTACACGGAAAAGGCTAACCGGACTTCAGGAAGGCTTCTTCGCATAGGTACAGGCGCTATGGATGCGACAGAGGCATGCCGGAGGTGGAGCCATTATATAGGGTCAGCGGCAGGCAATCAACTGATTACCGGTGCACTGGCCCTTTAAATCTAAGAGAGCCGGCGCACACGTGCCCTAAGGAGGGGGAAGCACGCACCCGGCCAGAAGGTGGACGCGAGGAAGCAGGAGTGCGGTGATGTAAGCAGATGCACCCAGGAGAGTGAGTGCGCCCGCAGCCCGATATGCGAACCGTGGCGCCACTCGCATCCGGCGCATGGGAACCGACGGGAGCAGGAGTGCGCCCAAATCTTGACCTGCGGGCTGCGGGGCAACTCGTGACATTTATTTATATTCAAAAATTCAGTAAGCAATACTGTATCTATAGCTGTATCATATAAGGGATTTGAATGGCTATTAAACTGTCATGTATAACAATTTTTAAATGGGTGCTTCACTCAGTGGAAGTCCTGTACATCTTTCATTTTAGGCTATAAAGACTTCATAGAGAGAATTTCCCAAATTGGTATTACACCATAGACACTAAGGGCAACATGCATGGTTTTTGGCACCCAGGCGCCATTTTTTTGTGTGCACATTTGCGGCGCAGAATGCGCCTGAATCTATTAACCTGTTCTACTGCGGGTCATAGATTTAGCGCTTTCTAGTTACAAAGTGACAATTCAGGCTCAGCAGTAATGCACCTGGGTTTGCTGTAGTGAAGCTATATATGTGTAGCTTCGTATGGTTGTAGTGCGCCTCCAACACGCCCCCCGATCTCAGGCTCATCACTAATGCGCCTTATTTTGGAGTGTGCCTGATTAAAAATATAGCGAATTGGGCTACACTAGTTTTCGGGCTGAAAAGGTGCCAGACTTCTGGCGCAGCCCCGTTCATACATGTCCCCCTAACTGCAGCTCATGCTATGAAGGACCAGGCACGAACAGGTATTACACAAAATTCTGTAAAGTAAGTATTCTTTCAAAAATAGTGTTGATAGTTTATTCTTATCAATTAACAAAAGGCAAGTAGATAAATAAAAATCAAATCATTATTTGCTATAATCACCCATTGCCTTAAAAACAGCATCAATTCTTCTAAGTACATCTGAACACAGTTTTTGAAGGAACTCGGCAGGGAGGTTTTTCTAAACATCTTAGAGAAGTAAGCACAGATCTTCTGTGAATGTGGCTTACTCAAATCTTTTTGTCTCTTAATGTAATCTCAGACAGACTGTATGATGATGAGATCAGGACTCTGTGGGGGCCATTTCCTCACTTTCAGGGCTTCTTGTTTATGCTGAAGATAGTTCTTAATGACGTTGACTGTATGTTTGGTGTCTTGTTGCAGAATCAATTTGAAGCCAATCAGATAGTAGGCATGCAATGGCAGCATTTTTGCAGCATTTTTTTCCATACCTGCCTAAAACATATGGTCCTGTAGTACCATATATTGCTTAAAATAATGAGAGCAGATTTTCCCATCTGAGAGATTGAGAAAAAAGTCCACATTAAACCCACTAATCTCTGGATTCTATGGAGAAGTTCTCCTCTGTGGACCCCTTTAACAGGGTGTACCAATCTCGCACTTAGATGGCATATCAATAGAATATGCCATTAAAGTTTGATAGGTGTGGGTCCCATCTCATGGACCTGCGCCTATCTCTGGAATGGAATGCTGAAAGAAGTCTCCATTCAGAATACAGAACCAGTCTCACCGGCACATAACTCTCCATTCAGTACTATGGGAGTTCTGAGTAAAGCTGAACACAGTGCTCTCTTGTACTCAGAACTCCAACAGAACAGAAAGGAGAGTAATGCGCAAGTGCGACCGACTCTCTGTTCAGGGTGTAGACTTTCAGGGGTCCATTCCTGACATTGCCACTTCTGAGACCCGCACCAATCACACTTTAATAGCATACCTTATCAATATACCATCAATGTGCAAGATGGAAACACCCCTTGAAGCAGAAATTAAAATACAAATATATTATTTTATATTTGACTTGTTTTCAGTTGTATTCTTATCAACCCTTTATATGTATGTCACTGGTTTGACACTTGTTAAGCATCCTCATACTATACAAATTCTTCATACACGTTCAGACAAGGAACTGTAAATTGACGCAGCGGCAGGCATATCACAAGGAAGATGATCCAAACCTCTTTAATGAACGGTTTAGATAATGTAGGATTATTATTGTCAGACAGTGTGTCCCAATATAGAAGACTACAGAAGACAAAGCAGGACTGCGGCTTCTTGGCATTGTCAGCTGTCAGGATTCATTGAAAGTTGTAGATGCAGTTGTTCATCTTGACACTGTAAATGGGCGATGTGTCCATAAATTGCTTGAATGCGACATGGTCGATGTTACATATGACAAATCAAGGCATGGCATGATTTGCTTTATGATTTATTTTTATTTTAATTTTTTTTAACATTTAGCTGTTTCTGATGCAAATATCTCCAATTATCTACCCATACTAGATGAATGACCTTAAAAGAATCAACCATTATATTGAAATAAAATTGTAGGATGGGTATATTTGTAGTCATGACTGTTTGCAAAGTAAGTAGATAAATTGTTCTCTCTAAATCACCTAACCTCTATACCATATCAGAAGTGACACGTTATATGCTCCTGGGAAATAGCACACAACATAGAACTGCTGTGCCTAAAATATAAAAAACTGACCACTAGTTGTGCTAGTCTTAGACAGTAAAGGGATTGCCCATTAGTTAAAAGTTATGCTACTCACCTGTGAAGCCTTTCTCTGTCCCAGTGCTGCTCCTGCCAGTGCTCTCTGCCAATGATATCACATTCACCAGTCACATGATGCTGCAGCCAATCACTGGCCTCAGTGGTTATATGTGGTGAATGCAAGCGAGATTGCTGAGGTCAGTAATGAACTGTGTCACGTGACCAATTAACATGATATTATCGACAGGAAGCACTGGCGGCAGCAGTGGCGCTGGAACGATGGGGACTTCACAAATTTTTTGTTTACTATTTTTAAACCCTCCTGTATAGCCTTTTCTTTATTAATAGACATCCCATTTAAGGCTAGGGCCATACAGCATAGAACAGAAACCGTCGGGAAGGCGAGTTATTGTCCGATCCACGACTGCGGATTTTGTCATGTGCAAAAACCGTGGTCGGTTTTAGCTTTTCTTTCCATATGTGAAACCGATGGAAAGACGCTTGGCGCTGGCGTTTTTTTACACCATGTTCCTGTAAGCGCCGGCGCCAGTAAACGATTGGAAAAAAAAAAGAAACTATGTACTTCAGGTCATTTTTTCTCCTAAAGTCTATGGGCATGCAAAACCATTGGATTTTCAGTGGTTTTAGAATCTTAAAACAGCCGAAAATACGATCGGTTTTGCATGCTGTGTAGACATTGCCTAATGTATTCCCGACAGCCTGTCATAACAATATGGCTCTTTGTTTTTCCCTCAGCAAAACTTTTTTCATATTTCCAACTACATAGACATATGAGAGCTTGTTTTTTGCAGGTTTATATGATTCTGACAAAACCAAATATATGGGGGGAATGAAAAATAACATAATCAAATACATATTTAGTGTGACCACCCTTTGCCTTTGGAGTCCTGGGAGTGATGATGCGGCCCACACACAGCGCTGATCTCATCATCATCCAGTCTGTCTGGGACCACATGAAGAGACAGAAACATCTGACCAGGCTACATCCACAGACGATCTGTGCTTACTTCTCTTTAAGACGTTTCAACTTTTCTTCTGAGTTCCTAAAAACTGTGTGCAAGTGTGTCTAGAAGAACTGATACTGTTCTGAAGGCAAAGGATGGTCACACCGAATATTCATTTGATTTAGATTCCCCTTTGTTTATTTACCTGCATTTTGTTAACTGTTAAAAATAACTTCTACTTTAAGCCGGGTTCACACAGCCTATAGCGGCACGTATCTGTGCATGCCGCTATACACCTGCCATTGAAAGTATACGCTGGACAGCGAGTACTTTCAACAGTGCTCCAGCCCGGCTCCCATTTATTTTCACTTTCCCCAGCGTCTAGGCACCCGAAAGAAGTGACATGTCACTTCTTTTCACAGGCACGCAGTACATGCTAGGGAATACGCTTTCAAGCGTGCTATGAGTGCTATGATTTTTATTTGCGGTGTGTACTTCTGGCAAATACGCCGTCTGAACAGCCTCTTAAGAAAAAACATGGAAATATTTATATTTATACACCTCTCTTGACTTATTGGAATAAAAAGTTCCTGTTTCCTCTCTACACCTTGCCCATGGAGTTTCTGCAGTTTTTATTTTTAAAATTTCATTATATACTGTATAAATGTATAAATTTCATATACACTGCTCCAAAAAATTCCACTTGCAATTCTTTATTCATTACAAAGTGGAACGCGTTGAGAACAATAAAACATAACAATGATCAATGAAAACCTAAATTAGTGTCCCACGTCTGGATTTGGAATGATACTCAAAATCAGCTAGTAGAGACTATATAGACACACCTGTGCTGAATAACACACATGTGCTTGCCCAATGAAAAAATGTGAAATATAAGTGAGGTAATTCAAGACAACCTTGTACCGTAGAGCTAAAGTTTAATTTAGAGATGATACCTGATACTCTACTTCATCTGAATTCACTCAAGTTCCAGAGAACTGCAACCTGAATTTTTAAAGCCTGTGTACGTCGCAAAAGACAGATCTCCAAAATAGACCCTACCAATATGTTTTCCTTCACATGGTATAATAAACCACAATTATCATTGATACCAGGATTCTCTTAAAGAAAATGATAACTAAGACCTACAGTAGACTCAGCAGACATATTCTCTGTATTTGAGATCTTATATACTTGTAATAGTATTTCTATATTAGTATAGAGTATATGTCAATATATCTATATTAGTATACTTGTAATAGTATTTCTATATTAGTATACTTGTAATAGTAATTTCTAGATTATTCACAGATGTTGCTATAGGCTGATATCTAAGACACACAGCGGGGGAAGTAAGTATTGAACACGTCACAAATTGTCTAAGTAAATATATTTCTAAAGGTGCTAATGACATGATGTTGGTAACAACCCATATAATCCACACAGGTAAAGGAATCAAACCATGGATTAAATTAATTTATGGGTAATAATGAGAAAAGTTTTGAACATGCTTACTGAAATGTATTTAATACAGTTGAATTCAGGGCAGGTGAGTGGCTGGGTCATTCTAGCAGAATTATTTTCTTTCTCTGAACCCGATTGAGAGTTTCCCTGTCTGTGTGTTTGGGATCATTGTCCTGCCGAAATGTCCACCCTCGTTTCATTTTCATCATCCTGGTTGATGGCAGCAGATTTTTATCAAGAATCTCTCAGTATATTTGTCCATTCCTTCTTCCTTCCATTCTATGAAGTTTACCAGTGCTGTATGCTGAAAACCAGCCCCACACCATGATGTTCCCACCTCCACACTTCACTGTTGTTATGATGTTTTTGGGGTGATATGCAGTGCATTTTAACCACCAAACATGTTGTGTATTATAATGCCCAAAGATCTTAATTTTGGTCTCATCTGACCATACTATATTCTCTTCGTATTTCACAGGCTTGTCTAAATGTTGTTGAGAAAACTTTAAACGCGCTTGAACATGATTGTTGTTCTTCAATGGAGTCTTGCGTGGTGAGCGTGTAATCTGCCCATGGAGGTTGAGTGCATTACTTATTGTTTCCTTTCAAACATTTGTACCTGCTGATTCTATGTCTTTCTTTAACTCATCACAGGTGGTCTATGGCTCTCAGAAAACTATTCTAATACTTATTTTCACTCCTCTGTCTAAAATCTTGTGGGAAGCACCTGGTCATAGCCAGTTTATGGAAGTGATGTTCTTTCCATTTCCGGATTATGGCCCTAATAGTGCTCACTGGAGCCTTGAGAAGTTTAGAAATTCTTCTGTAACCAATGACATCAGTATGTTTTACTACAATAAGGTTGTGAAGGTCTTGAGACAGATCACGATCACTGTTTTTTACCCATCATGAGATGTTTCTTGTGTGGCACCTTGGTAGTGAGACACCTTTTTATAGGCCATCTGTTGAATCAGCTGATATTTTTCACTTAGTGGCAGGATTGCTTTCTAATCACTGATAGATTTCAGGTGGTGTCATGACTTTCCATGGCTTTTTGCACCTCTCTTTCCTCATGTGTTAAATACTTTTTCCCTGTGTCATGTCTCATTATTAGACATAACTTTGTATGCTTTGGATGGGTTGTTACCAACATCTGGTGATAATTACATCTCAATAGCACCTTTAGAAAGATATTTACTTATAAAATTGGGGACATGTTCAACACTTATTTCTCCTGCTGTATAACTCATCTGGCAGAAGAGAATTTCCTCTAATTTTTGAACATGGCCCTGCAATTAGTCACATCCATTATCTATCAGTTTTTCTATGAGTAGAATCTTAAAATAAGTTAACCACAAGCAAGAAGAAAAGTTTAAATACATGAATTACTCAGTCATTTCAGCATTATTTCAATTCCATTTAATTTAAAATGAGAATTTAGAGGGTTCCATCTATTGTTTAGCAAAAAATGTTGTGGGAAAAGCATATTTTACTTGAAAATATGTTTTAACTTGTTAGCCCATAAAGGTATCACTCCTATCATACTTTTGTTTTTGTTTTTTTTGTGATTAACATCGCAGAGAGTTTCATTTAGATATTTTATCACATTGCATTGTAAGACTGTTGTAACGCAGGAGTGGATTCGCTGGGCCAGCACAAGCGATGATAGCTAAGCCACGCCAGGGAACGGAGTCTAAGTAGCCCCCGGTTTTCACCAGAGCCTGCCGCAAAGCGGGATGGACTTGCTGCGGCGTGAGGCTACCAGGTCGTTACCCCTGACGTGACTTGCTTGCGATGGCGGCCGGGGTACAGCATGGTACAAAGACGTAATCCAGAGGCGTAGTCGGGGACAGGCAGAAGGACAGGGAAGGCGGCAGAGGTTCATGGTCAGAAACAGGCAGACGGTCAGGGCAGGCGGCAAACAGGCAAGGTCAGGAGACGTAAGCAGGCGGACTGGTACACGGGTAATCAGGACAGAACAGCAATGCACTCTAGACACACGGTAAGCACACCAACAAACTGGCAGAGATTGCTGGGGGCGTGTACCTTATATGGGACCAGCGGCCGTCAATAACCAATTAACGGCGCGCTGGCCCTTTAAATCCAGTCCAGCCGCCGCGCACGCGCCTTAAGCAACAGGTACGCGCACGGCGGTTGTCAGAGCCGGAGACAGGAGCGGGGACTGGTGACTATGGGGTTTCTAGCCCAGACGCAGAAGGACCACGGCTGCGGGCAGCCGCGGCACCCGCGCCGGACCCCGTAAGCCCAGGGGGCGGGCCGAGCGCCGTGACAACTGTAGTCCCTGTAACAGGTATTGGGTCTTATTTATCAAAACTGTAACAGTAAAACTCTCTTTGCTGCCCAGAACAACCAATCAGAGCTCAGCTTTCATTTGTCCAGAGCAGTATAAGGAATGAGACCTGAGCTCTGATTGATTATTTTGGGCAATAAAGATAATATTACTATTAGACAATTTTCATAAATGAGATCCCTTATGTAAACTGAGGTGTATAATATTATGAAGTTCAGCAGTAGCTAAATAACCCAATAATCTATATCGTAGCAACTGCAGAAAATCTTCAAGCACAATCTCATATAGTTCTAGTAGTTATGTCATAAATAGTGCAGTAATTGCAGGATTTTTCTGATATTTAGTGATAGAGAAAGAAAATATAATCCTTTGCTATAGTTAAAGGGGTTTTTCCACAAAGTAAAATTGATGTGGGAAGCGTGCAAAATTAAAAAAATAAACATTTTCACCATTCATTATTAAAAATTCTGTACTATTATTGTTTTAGATGCTCGCTTAGTGATCCATAGTGTAAAGCTCGTCTTGTGCTCAGATATCAGCTCTCCTCTCAGACAGCTACTGTCAGTCTTTCCTGCTTAGTAATCACTGATACTCACTGCTGAGCGAGTGTTCAACCCCAGCTGCTGTCATTCTATTCCTGTGCTCTGTAGTCATTAGTAATTAGTCAAATAAGTAAAAAGAAACCTCAATCAGATATGTGTATTAAGACAAAAAAATCCAAATGTTTGTCTCCTGCAGAGATTTAAACCTAGGATCTTTATGTTGGAAGGTAGAAGTAGTAACCAATCAGATACATTGTAGCTACTCAGAGCTCTTTAAATAAACAGACCTTTGATTGATTAGAGTGAACACACTGTGACATAGGTCACATGATATGCAGTTCAAACAAATCATACACGCCCTCTTTTGAGCACTCTGACATCTGAAGCTGGACAAAACAGGCATGAAAAGCCTTTGTGGCAAAACCCTTTTAATGGGGTTGTCTGACTATAGACATTTATCACCAATCTACAGGATAAGTAATAAATATCACATTCTTGCGACTCCCACCAATTCTTTAAACGGGGCCCCCTGAATCTCTTATCCCTCATGCTCTGTTTGTGCAGTGGGTAACATGTGCAATGCTGCTCTATTCAACGTCTATAAAACTGATGGAAATAGTCGAGCGATGTATTTAACAATGTCCTCAAGTTCCATAAACTTTAAATGGAACAGCATACAAATGTTTGACCACTGCTCCATTCAAAGCCTTCCTAGCTGCACGAACATGGTGTAGGGGAAGGGGAGAATCGGGGGGCACTGCTTTAATGACAAGTGGGGGTCCAAGAAGTGAGACCCCCAGTGATTAAACATTTATCACCTGTGGATAGGTGATAAATGTCTATAGTGACACAACCAGTTTAACTATAGCAAATTATTATATATTTTTTCTCTATCATTGAATGTGTGTTCTTTAAAATGAATGTTGAAAAAGAAAGAAAAAATCCAGTAGATAGGTGATAAATTTTCTTTTAAGGCTAAAAACCCTTGAAGGCCAAATTATAGAAAAGGCACATGGTGAAATTCCCTTCCATGGGGATTTGGACTGAATGAAACCCCAAGAAAACAGGGGCATTACCAAAATTTTTTAAAAAAAAGGAGTAGAGAGGGGGAATCGATTTTTAACGAATTTTGGGAATTGTTTGGGTTTTCAGGAAAATTCGGTTCTTTTAACAAAAAACAAAATTTGGGGTGATTGGGGGAAACCAAAAAGTGTGCTTTTCTTTGGGAAAAAAAAGGGGCCTCCGAAGAACCATGGCTTTAAAGGGGGGGCCAAAAGACTTTTGGGGGAGGAAAAAAAAAGGGGCCTTAGCCTGCATGACTTGTGCAGAGTTGAAACCCAAAAATCGGGAAAAACCGGGGGATTTTTGGGGGAAGTCCCCGCACTATTAAGCCCGAGGCGCCCCTGGGAGCTCACACCCCTCTCACTGAAATTGGGGGGAAAGGGTTTGCGGGCTGCGGGGTGATAGGTTTTCTGAAGAATGTTTTTTAAAACAGGGGTTTTTGGGTGGGGGGTGTTTCCAGCTTGTCTCGAAAACTTTTCTTTTGAAGTTTTTTTTTGATTTTTTTTGGGGGGTATTGGATCTGAAATCCAGTTTTGGTCCACTGCGTGCATTTTCAGTCAATACCCAAAGGGGGGATCTAAGCCAGTTCCTGTTGTATTTTTTTAAAAAAAACGGCTTTTTTTTAAAAATCCCAAAATACCACTTTTTTTTGGCCCCTGCCTTAAATTCTTTTGGGAAAATTTCCCTTCCGGGGTTTAAATTTAAGCTTTGTTTTGCTGGTGTGGGGACAAAAATAAAACCCTTTTTTCAACGCCAAATATATTTTTTTTTTTTGGTAGCCTAATTCACAAGAAAAGGTTTTAATTACAATTTTATTCTTGTTGTGTGGCGTAAAAAATACGCCATTGAAAAACCGTAAAAAAGCTTTTTGTTTGTGGTGGCTAAATTCTATTGGGGCAATTTACATCCGGGGTTTTTTATGGGTTGTTTTGTGGTGTGGGGACAAAAAAAAAAACCGTCTTTTTAACCCGCCAAATATAATTTTTTTTTTGGGGTAGAAAATTCACAAGAAAAGGTTAATTTCAATTTTATCTTTGTTGTGTTGGCGTAAAAGAAAATACACCATTGTAACACGCAAACAAAGCTACTAGTTTGGGGTGGCCCCAAAATTTTTATTGCGGCAATTTACATCCGGGGGTTTTTTATTAAGGGGTTGTTTTGCTGGTGTGGGACAAAAAAAAACCGTTTTTTTAAACGCCAAATATATTTTTTTTTTTTGGGTTTGCCTAATTCACAAAGAAAAAAAAAGTTAATTAAAATTTTATCTCTTTTTGGGTGGGGGGTTTTAAAAAAATACGCCTTTGTAAAAACGCACAAAGCTCCCAGTTTGGGGGGGGCTCAATTCTATTGCGAAATTTTAAATCCGGGGGTTTTTTTAAAGGGCGTTGTTTTGCGGGTTTTGTGTGACAAAAAAAAAACCCTTTCTTTTTCAACCCCCCAAAATTTAAATATTTTTTTTGGTACCCTAATTCAAAAGAAAAGGGTTTAATTACAATTTTATTCTTGTTGTTTTGGCGTAGAAAAATACCCTTTGTAACCGCTCAAAGCTACTAGTTTGTGGTGGCTCAATTCAAAATTGGGGCAATTTACTTTCCGGGGGTTTTAATTAAGGTTGTTTTGCTGTTTGGTGTGTCAAAATTTAAACCGTTTTTTTCAACCCCCAAATTTATATTTTTTTTTTTTTGGTGGGCCTAATTAAAAGCAAAAGGTTAATTACAATTTTATCTCTTGTTGTGTGGGTAGAAAATACGCATTGAAAACACGCTACAAAGTTTCTAGTTTGTGGTGCCTCAATTCAAATTGCGCAATTTCCCATCCGGGGTTTAAATTTTTTGCGTTTTTTTGCTGGTTTTGCTGACAAAAAAAAAACCCGTCTTTTTCAACCCCCAAATATATAAATTTTTTTTGGTAGCCAAATTTCCAAGCAAAAGGTTTAAATTTTACAAAATTTACCCTTTTTGTTGTGTGGGAAAGAAAAAAAACGCCTTTTGAAACCCACGGCTACAAAGCTACTATTTTGTGGTGGGCTCAATTTATTGGGGAAATTTTACACCGGGGGTTTAAAATTAAAAGCTTTTTTTGGGCTGGGGGTGCTGACAAAAAAAAAAAACCGTTTTTTTCAACGCCAAATTTATTTTTTTTTTTTTGGTTTGCCAAAATTAACAAGCAAAGGTTAATTACAATTTTTCCTTGTTGTTTTGGGTAGAAAATAGGGGGCCCTTGTAACACGCTAAAAAAGCTATTTTGTTTTGGGGGCTCAATTCTTTTGGGGAAATTTTAAACTTCCAGGGGTTTTTAAAGCGTTTTTTTGCTGCTCTTCTGACAAAAATAAAACCGTCTTTTTAAAACCCCGGGAAATATATAAATTTTTCTTGTGGGCTTAATTCACAGCAAAGGGTTAAATTTAACCCGGGTTTTTGTTTTTTACTTTTAGTAAAAAAAAAAGGCTTGTTTAAGGGCCCACAAAACAAGTAAATTTTTCCGGCCTTTTGGGGAAAGGCAATTTATATCCAAGGGGGGGGTACCCAAGTTTTTAGGGGTTTTAAATTTGGGAGTAAAAAAACAGGGTGTAATTTTCTTTATACAGTTTGCTTCATAAACAGTGTCTGTACTTTTTTGATAAAAAACGTTTTTTCAGACAGAGAGGTGGCAGGTCTGCAATGCGAGTGGAAATTTGGCAAAAACATTTCTGAAACGGGCCCAGGTTTCGAAACACAGAAAAGGGGAAAGGTTGCAGCAGGGGTCCTCGGTGATGGCCAAAAACTGCCGCTTTTCATCTGGGCCCCCGTTTTGTTGTTCGAAACCCCAAGGGTTCTTGATTGGTTGATTTGGCCCACCCTTTTCCCCTCCCAGATGACATCTGACAACCCCAGAAAAGATTCGGTGGGAACCTCAGCACAACATTAGTTGGGGCAGGGCCCGGGGGGGCGGGTCAGCGGCCCTCCCCTGTCCTCAGCCCCCCTCTGTCCATCCAGTTCCCTCAGCCGGGGGATCTACTATGTGGTTGGGCTCAGCGACACTATATAGGAGGGGGGGAACAAATTTTGAGGAGGGCAGTCGCAGAAATTGGCAGCGAAAAAATTTGGGGAAAAATACCCCCAGTTCTTGCGGGAGGCGGCAAAGTATAAAATGTGGGAGTGGAATGGGAGGGTTTTGTGGTGAGGGTCAGCCTCGGTTCCCAAGCCGGGATGGGGAAACAGTAGTGAGGGAGAAACACAAATAAGGGATGTTGTACCAAACCCCCTTTTGGGGAGCCGGGTAAAGAAAGGGGCTTCATCATCGTCAGGAGAAGAGGGGTCAGCTTGCGCGTCGGGCCCCAAGCGGAGCTCAGAAAAGTGGGTTGTGTGGCCGTGGGGTCAGCGGGGGTTAGCAGCAGTGTGGGTCGGGGGGGCCAAGCGGCCAGGGGGTAGAAAACCCGCTTCGCGGTCCAAGACAGTAGGGCCCAGGGGCTCGCGAGGCAGCGGGCAGAAAGTCACTCAGTGCGGTGCGTTGGCGGTAAAATAGTTACTCGGGGGGTGTGGCAGTTCTTTGTTAAAAAACCCCGGGGACCCAAATTTTTTGGGTATATGTAGAATCTTTTGGGAAAGAAAAGTGAAGCGTGGCCAGGGAGCAAAACTTTGGGCACAACGGCCCCCTGCGTAAAACACATGCGGTCCCCAATCCGGGGGCCCCGGGGGAAAAAAAGGGCTCGAGGGTGGTGGTCCCCCTTCCCGCTGCACCCGCGCAGCGGCCAGTGGAAAAATTTGCCATTTCAGCCAGTAAAGGCCCCAAACCACCTCCCCAAAAGGCGCTTTTTTCTCTTTGACTTCCTCCCCCGGTTTTCCCCAGAGGGCTCCTGCTCCTCGCTACTCAGGGCGCCGCATCTTCAGAGAGGTGTTTTTTAAAGAGAAAACCCAGTATGCGTAAAAACCATCCTAAGGTGCAGCGGGCTGACCGTGCTCCGCCCAAAGTTGTTGGTACTGAAATTTCCCCTTTTTTCCCAAAATGGTGGACTCTGCCCCCCATTCAGAAAAACTAATAGTTGTGCCGAGCCGGATGGGGAGTTCCAAAGGGCCGTAATTTTTTTTCCCAAAAAAGGCAGTACCAGCCCTTAAAAAATATTTTTAGAACAGAAAGTGGGTCAGCCCTTGGCTTATCGGTTGTTCCAAGGTCCCCACGGCGCGGGCGTCTGGAGCTGTAACTACGGTCAGGGCCAGTTAAATGTCCTTTTCGGGGCCCCCCCTGGGTGAATGTGTTCCCCGCCCCCCACACCAAAAACTTGGGGCAGGGGAACGGCCCCTTTCTCCTCCACGTTGTCAAACGTGCTCCTGCGCCAATGCCCCCTCCTCCTCCCCCCCACCACCACCCTTTTCAGCCTCCACAAAAATACTGCTCCATCATACCAAAATGTGTAGGGCACAGCGGTGTCACGCAGTTTACACCTAGCTTGCCTCGGCGAACGAAGTCACACAGGGGGGGAAACCCGTCCGCGTCATGCCCGCAAAAAATCGTGTGTGGCTTTCTTTCCCCGGCCAACTGCAAAAAACGGAACCATGGTGACGGACCCAAAGGGGGGAAAATGGTGTCCCCCGCTTCCCGAGGGGGGGATGGTCCTTTCGCCCCCGCATGGGCACCCCTGTTCAATCTGGTTGTAAAAAGGTTTCCCGAATCTTTCCACCCATCTTTAGAACAATTTTGAAAAAGGCCCGGAAATGTGCTTGCATTTTTCAAAATTTGTTTCAAAACCAGGAAAAAACCCTCCTCGAGTTGCAGCGGCAGAACGGGCCCCCCCCAACACGCTCTGGTTTTGCGTGTTTCCCCCCCGCTGGAATTCCAAACCTGCACATGTTGGCCGACTGTATGAACAGAGAAAGGCCATTAAAGAATTTTTTTATGATCCAGGCGACAGAAGTACTCCCCCCCGTAACTTTGATGTCAGCCAGTTTGGCCCGCTCCTGCGTGAAACCTGCCTTTGTTTAGGCCCTTCGGGGGAGGGCCCCGTTATTTGACAGTCGCCCCCGGGGCTAAACCCCCCCCGGGGTGAAAAAACGTCATTTCCCCCTGCTTCTGTCCTGGAACAGTTTTCCCGAAAAAAACTGTCTGGGCAGGGGAAATGGAGATGTGGCGACTACATCTCGTTTGGCCCCATGGTCGGGGGGGGGGACTGAAATTTGGGGGAGGAGGAGGAGGAGGACAAATTTGGGGCAGAAGCATTGTCTGGTGAATTTTGGGGGATTTTCTACCCCGGTGGGCAAAAGAGGAGGAGCCCGGAGAAATGGGGGGAGGTGGATGGGGATGAGGAAGACGAGGGTGATGACTCCCAAGCCCGTGGCAGTATTCAGTGGAATTTGGGGGAAAGGGGGGCCCCCGGGTCAATTTTGGCCCGATGTCCCGCAGCTGCTTTTTTTGCCTGGTAGGGCAGCCGAATTGTCAAACATCCGGCCCGGGGGATGACTTCCCGGTCTCCCTATTGGGCCCTCGCTTTCCGGTCCAAAAAAGGGAGGGTTTTTCCCAGTATTGAGAGGGAAGACAAATCAAATTATTTTAGGGGGGGAAACCTCCGTAAACCCGTTTGGGGCCCCTGCCTTTTGTGCGGCAAAAAGTTTTTGAAAGGTTTTGACCGGGGGGTTCCTAAACGCTCCGTTTTCTGCCGCGGTGTGGGGAAGGTGGGGGGGTAGGAGCATTTCCAAACCCCCAAACAGCAGTAAACCCAAAATTGGAGGGCACTAAAAGAGCAGCTTCCTTCACCCGCCTAAATGGGGGAGGGCAGTCACCGCAAACAGCAGCGGACATGGAGCATTCCCGAACCAAAAGGGGTTGGGGGCCCCACTTGGAAGCCTCTGCCAAACCCCGTTAGAAAATCCCCTGGACCCATGGGCCCGCCAAAAATGGATGTGTGGCCGAAAATTGCCGAGTTTGGGGAGTGGAGAAGCTGTCCTGCCCGGCCAGTGTGTGGCATAGAACGGGTGTTCAGTGCGGCGGGGGCCCTCGTTAACCCCCAAGGGGGAACCCGCTTGTCCCGGGAAATGTTGGGAAAGGGTGACCTTTGTCAAGATGAATTTAGGGGTGGGGTCCCGGGCCGGAATTTTTCCCCAAAAACCAATGCCTTAGGCGTCAGCTGGGTTCAAAATAAAGGGCCCCAGCCACTATTTGATGCCCAACCCCGCCCGTTTCCACACATCTGCTGATGTTTTTCCATTGCCTACCACGTCTTTACAAGGGGGTGGTATTGCCCCCCCCTCAACCCCTCTGTCCCTTGTGCCAAATCTATGTGCTTTGCTGCTGCTGCTGTTGTGTTGCCCTGACATCCAAAGTGTAATTGTGCCAAATTGCGGCCGGTACTGGTTTTTCCCCCCTCCAGATTTTTCATTGTTCCACTCTCTGACCCTAATTTCTGTTGCTTTTTGTCCTCCCCAAACCCCCATCTCTTTCATTGTGCCACTTGTAACCCCATGTGCTGCCGGCCCGTGAATCCTCCCCCCCTCAGTCATTGGGGCCGCCCCTGTGGGCCCCCCCAAATTACTATTTTTTCCACCCTGCAGAATGTCATTGTGCCCCTCTTGACCTCATGCTGCTGCCTTTTGGGGGCCCCGTCGTGCCCTCCACCTGTGTCTTTTTGCCAACCCGTTCTTTACCTTTTATGCTTTCCCCTTTTCCGGGGGCTGCCCGCCGTGCCTCACACTGTGGCCTACTCCTGTTTTTTGCCACCTTCCCGAATTTGTCATTGTGCCCCTGTTGGGCCTAAAGCTGTGATGTGGGCTGCCGTGCCCCTCCCACTGTGTCATTGTGCCACTGTTGACCTTATGCTGCTGCTGTTGCTCCTTTCCCGGGCCCCCCACACTGTGTCATTGTACCACCCCTTTGGGCCCATCCTTTTTTGCCAGCTCCCGAAATTTTTCATTGTGCCACTGCCTGACCTCATGTGCTGCCACCGTTACCTCCCCCACTGTGTCATTGTGCCACTCTGCGGGGTGGTACCCGTTTTGCCCCTTCCGAAAGTCATTGTGCCACTGTTTTGACCTCATGCTGCTGTGGTGCCGCCCCTCCCTCCACACTACTGCATAATGTTGCCACCCGAGCTTCAGTTTGTTTTTTTCCGTTTTTTCTGCCTTTACTTTTTTCAGGGTAAAGTTTCCGCTTCGGGTTTTTTTGGGCAGTTTTTCCCCCCTAAGTTTCCAGGGCATTTTATAGTGAAGCGATTCTAAGAGCCCGGGGGCAAATCATGTGCGGGGGTTTTACTAAAAAAACAACATTTTATGAAGACCCCCAAAACCCCAAACTCCCTCTGATATTTAAGCATGGGGACAACGTTCTACAGCACCCTTTAGGGTCTGTGCAGGGCCGGAAATAGCTGTTTTTTTAAAAATGATTCCCTGCCGAAGTTTAAATTGGACCGAACGAAATTTTTTCGGAAAATTGGGGGAATGCCCAACCGAATTTTTGAAAAAATTCGCCCATTCTTAAAATTTTAGAAGGGGTTCAACCACCTAATGGGGCAAAAAAAAGAAACAAACGCATTAAAGTAGTTATAGTATGGAAAACAGCACCATATACTAGAGAATCCAAGTAGTGGTAGCTATCAGAAAACTACTAACATGTTATTCTCAGCATCTGATTAGCTCTCTCATTTGGGTGCCTTTCTTTAAAAATTTCTCCCATGCATAAGAAGAGGCCATGAATCCAAGAGGCTCTCTCTTTTGGAGTGTTAAAAAAGTTACTGGGTGCCAAATTTTATTTCTCCTTTTAGGCTTTTAAACCACACAAAAGTTCAGTCACTTAAATTTAAAGGTAAAATAGGGGGTCAAACCCCCAATAAAAGGAAAGGCCCCCCACCCAACCTTAACCCCCCCAAAACCCCCGGCTGAAAATATATTTAAGGGCCCCGGAAAAAAAAAGGTTCCCCCCCCGACCCCCTTAAAACCCCAGAGCCCCCCGACCCCCATTACCCCCCAGAAAAAATTTTTACCCCCCCGTTAAGGCCCCCGATAAACTTAAAAAAGGAAGCCCCCCCCCCCCCACCCCCCCCCCCCCCCCCCCCCCCCCCCCCCTAAAACCCCCCCAAAACCATTTCCCCCCAAGGGTCCCCCCCCAACCCCCAACCCCAAAAGTTCACCCCCCCAAAAATTTTGCCCCCAAAAAGGAAAAACCCCCCCACCCAAACCCCCCCCTGGGTTTCAAGGGGGCACCCCCCCTTTAAAATCGTTGGAAAACTTAAAACAGGAACCCCCCCCCCCCCAAATTTTTTTCAAAAAAAGCCAAACCCCCCTCCCCGGGGCCCCCAAAACCAAAGCCCCCCCTCATGGAAACCTTTCCTCATGGAAAACAATTTAGAAACAAAAGGGGGCAAAAAAAATGTGGAAAGGGGCCGCTTCCCAAAAACCCCAAAATTTTTGACTTTTATGAGCACATGGGGGAAAAACCGCGCGTAATAACAGGTTTTTTCCCGTAAAAATTTAAAACCCCCAGGGGAGGGGGTTTTTCTCTGGAAAACCCCAAGGAAATTAGTTTTGGGGAAGGAAACCCAAAGGGGAATGGGACCCCAATTTGGGGGAAAAAGGAAGGGCCTTTTACCCCCTTTCAGGGAAAAGGAGTGGGAAAGGTAAGAAAGAAACCCCTTTTTCTCCATTTAAGGTTATTCCCCAAGTTTCCTAATTCCCTTGGGCTTTTTTTAAAGGGGTTTGGGTTTAAATTTTCCCCCCAATTTAATTACATTAATGAGTTATTTGGGGATGAAAGGAGAAGGCGCCAAACCCTATGGGAACCACACAAGTACAGTCACAAAATAAGTCTAAAATAGGGGGTCAGGTGGATTTACTGTCCCAGAGGTAGTATAAAAGTTGTATAGAGGCCACACCAACCTTAATCTGGCAATGCAGTTTTTCTGATATTATATTAATTGCTTGTGAATTTGAAATTATAGTTGGCCACCGACTTCTTAAAGACTCTATCAGACAGAGCACATTATCTATTGAAATAATATACAGTTATAGCAAAGATAGACTTGACAAGTGATGCACCAAGAACTAAAGAGCCATTTCACATTTTTTGGCTCCTTTCAATGGCTTTTGCTATGATCTAAAAGATATCACTGTCAATTAAATTTTGCTACAACAGTAAACATTCAGCTTACCTTGAATCCTAATGGGTATATCAGGAGGATGGCAGCTATCTAAAATCTGTTGGAAGCTTATACAGGAACCAGTCTGCTTCCATTTCTCTTCATAATAAAAGCATACCTGTACCTTGAGGTACATTTTTAGCTATTTTTAATGCTATCATGTGTCTACGGTTGACAATCATGGAAAACAGTGAAGAACAGTGCTGAGCAACAAAGATAGTGAGACAAGCACAGCTCTCCATAGACTCCATAAACTTCTTTAGACTTCTATGAGCAGCATGAAAACTCATGCTGCAGTCAGATAACAGTCGATCTTGTAAACATAAGACCATTTCAGTAGGTTTTCTCTGACTCTAGGATTAGTTTAGGAGAAAGGAGAGAGCAGGAAAGGAGACTCATGGGTGAAAAAAGAAGCCTTTTACTTAATTCAGGAAAGGAGCCTGATAAAGTAAGAAGAAGCATTTTCTCCATTAAGATATATTCAAAGTTTCCTATATTCACTTGTTCTCTTGATTTAAAAGTTTGTTAAATTTGGCATCCATATAATTATACATTAATGTTAGTCTATTAGTCTTAATGTATTTTCCTTTATGGGTTGTTCACACCATAGACTTTGATGGCATATCGATAGGATATGCCATCAAAGTCTGAAAGGTGTATGGTCCCAGATCTGGGACCCAGACCTATCTCAGAAATGGGACTCCGAATATGTTGGCTCAGAATGGAGAGCTGGTTGCATTTGCGTATGACTGTCTATTCTGTTCTATGGTAGTTCTGCGTACAGCAGAACATTAGACTCGCCTATACTCGGAGCTTAGATGGTACAAAATAGAGAGTTGTGCGCAAAAATGACCAGTGGAGATTTTTGGGGGCACATTCCCAACATAGACTTTAATGGTATATCATATCAATATGCCATCAAAGACTATGGAGAGAACACCACTTTAATTACTTTACACATAAGCATCTGTATTCTTTTTATCAGACTTATGCATTGGGAGCAGCCACTTTAAATACACTAAAACTAGTAAGAAAAAAACTGTTCCAGATAATATAGACAGACAAATAATACAACATAGTCTCAAAATCTCAGCTCTTCCATTGTATGCTAATAAAAGTAAGATGACAGTTCCATAAATTGACCACTTTTATTTAGGATGTCTCCCCATCTACACCTTTACATGGCAATTATTGTTAAAATACCATTTATGTAAAGGCATATTTTCTGAATACGTCTGTTCTATAATCTTCATAAAATTGAGTATTATTTTCCACCAAAGGGAAATTACTGTTGAAGAAATTTCATAATGTTAGGGCAAGATATTTGAAACTCCAAAAACACAAAGTAGATTTGCATATTTCTTGAAGTTTGAGCATTTCAAATGAAGAAAATTGTGATATAAAGACATAGTAAAGCAGAGCAAATAACCAAAAGGCATAATTACAACGTAATCCTATAGTGATGTCTATTTATGTCTGTACTGTAAACCGCCAATTGCTATTTTATGGACTCTGACTACCATGGAAGAACAGCAGTCTGCCTCTAAGCTCATCTAAGGACATTATGGTAATGAACCAGTAGAAAATAGCTTTTGTACATAGATATATGTGGAAAAAAATAATAATAAAATATATATTATTTTTTTTATTCTGCCACCACTTTTGTTACTAGATAATATACAAAGCAAACAGTACATGTAAATAAGAAAGTATAGGTGTATTTAAATTTATTATGAGCATGAAATGCAATTATCCCTCTTTGATTCTTTGAACTCACTGCATTGGTTTAGGACTGTTTAAATGGTTGTCAGAGATTAACTCTTCCAAAATGAAGACAAACTACAACTTCTTTGTCAATGACAAATATTCTGTTAGGCACCAGAGTCCAATGTGTATAGGTTACGTGTCAGTGCTATACAGTATTCAATATGTATGGAAATGCAAAATAGCTATTTGCATATTACAAGATCTAGAAGAATATTTAGTTTTTGTGCAGACAAAAAGCAGATAAATTGCTCACATCAATCTGCTAGATCACTACCTTCATTGTTAACTGGCATTGTCTTGTAATCCTTAAAGGGTCTTCTCACTACATGTAGGGATTGGTAAATCTATTTTTTTTTCCAAATACAATGCTCTTTTTGCCCTGATCAAGAGATAAGAGAGATTTCATCTGCTCTGAGTGCACAGAAAATCCTCTGGTTACGACTGTGCTCTCCCTTCCAGATAAGACAGGGAGCAGGGAGTGACATCACAATGATCGGACGGAGCAGTCTTTAACCTAAACTTTAGATTAGGTTACTTACCATTGAAAAACAATTTTCACTCCTTGGAGCTCTGTAGCTTTTCTTTAGTACAGATTAAATGCAATGCACCTCGCCTATGTGTTTGGCGCCTTAGTAAAACAAACGTCTAAAGGCTAAAGATAGGCTGGAAATAAAAGAGAAGTCATTAGAATAGCATGTCAGTGAATAGAAACTATAGTACTAATCTTGCTTGCTGGACCACAGGTCCCAGCAATATCTGTGCTGTGCTGGCTCTTGCTGTATGTAGAATAAAAAGTGAGAGCAGCAAAAATAAATTTAAAATTTAATGCAATAAAAATTAAAAAAGAAAAAATCTGAACAACATCATCAGTGGGTTATTTAATGTAACATTTATTTTAGATTCTATTAATTTTAAATACATTTTATAGGAGATATTTTAATATTTTTGGGATATTATATATTTTATATTAATTTTATATGATAACATTTTTTATTAAATTTAAATAATTTAATTTTATACAGTTTGATAATTATCATAAATTACTTTTTATTATTGTACTGCCGTAAGTTGAGAAATATTGGACTTTTTTTGCCCTAACAGCAAAAACTAGCTCCAAAATTTGAATACTTGGCTCAGGGGAGGCCATTTTAAAAATAGGTCTAACCCCATTGAGCCCGTAATGCGCCTAGTTTTGCGTCCCCCCAATTTATATATATGTCTAAAAAATTTTGTGGTGTGACACGCCCCCCAGAACACCCCCCTTCTGTTAACGCATTAAAAAAGGTCGAGTCCCTTTCGAAAAAATGCGCTTCAGACAAACAGTCTGGCCCCTTTTTTCCCTCGCAGCCACTTCTTTTTGGGGCATTTTAAAAGACAGAAAAAGGGAAAAAAAACCCTTTCAAACATTTTCTCTTAAAAAAATTTTGGGCCCCTCCAAAAAATTTTAAATTTAAAGACCACTCAAAGTATTTACAGTTGCATGTATTAAAAAATTCCCAGAAATATGGTAATATTATTTTTGGGAAAATTTCGCAAGGCTGGAGGGTGCGGGGAACAATTTAAAAACCCAAAAAGGGAAAGAAGGGGGGAAAGAGCCCGGAAGTTTAAACAGCAAATTTCGGGGCGTAATTTTCGCCCCCCCAAAATTTTTCCGGGACTTCTCGGGCTCCCCAGGGGGGGGGACCCAGCCCGGGCCGGCCCCCAAAAGACATTCATTACTAGCGGCGCGTATTTTGCCCCTAGTAATTTTACCCTGTCACTTTTCTCCCCCCCCACGGGCCCTAAATTTTCCCCCCCCGGGGGGAGGAGGGTAAACCTTTTGTTTTTTATGAGAAATGTGGTTACCATAACGACTGGGGAGGGAAATTTGGGGTCGTATTTGGGAAAAAAAGTACGCCGCGAAATGTGGACCGAAATGCGCCCTAATTTAACCTGTGTGAACATAGTCTGAGAGGTACAACTTCAAGGGAAAAAGTGCGAGGATTCAAAGAAAGGGTTTTTGTTTTGGCTAAACCCCCCCTTTTAAAGCCTATTAAAATGTGCCCAATTAATTGTTTCTTCTGTTTTAATTATCTTTACTGTACTGAACATTTTGGAAACTTACATTTAGTGACCAGCAGAAAAAAATAATAGTCTTGGTATAGTGCATGAATCTAGTTGCTCAGTTTTTCGCTTTAAATCTATAAGGGCTGGGTAATGAGAAACAAGTGACCAGACAGGGTAACATTCATAT
Organism: Phyllomedusa bahiana; assembly: GCA_025379985.1. Classification (NCBI taxonomy): domain Eukaryota; kingdom Metazoa; phylum Chordata; class Amphibia; order Anura; family Hylidae; genus Phyllomedusa; species Phyllomedusa bahiana. Next base: position 1,086 of record JAODAL010049350.1, on the reverse strand, counting down.
TCATTAGTGCTTGCTTTGTCTCCTCGGTAGATTTCATGGTTTTGAAGCTTTACATTACAGAAAGAAGCTTTCAGCTGACTTACTGCTGATATCTGTTTTGTGTCTGTTGAGCAGTGACCTTTATCTATAACACATATTTATATCAACAATTGTAGAAAAGTCTAACCACTGAATGATAGATAAAGTATTTAGATAGCTCACATTTTTCTTATAAATCTTGGCCGTGCTGCTATACATTTTCTTTCAGTGGCTGCCAGACAGGCAAATGAGAACATTATAAATTCATCATGATGGCCACTGGCTTTAAAGGATCTCTCATATGTATCAATACTTTCTGTAAAGGGTATTTTTTCCACTCCTAATGAATTTGTAAACTTGCTCCTCTGCACACAGTTTGACACTGGTTTAATTGAACGTGCGAAAAAATGTGAGTTTGGGATAACCTTAAGCATAGCAGTAACTCTAACCCTAAATCTGGATTAGGTTTAGTGTTATTCATGGTGCAACCCCTATGCAGGGCCATTCCTAGGGGCGGTCGATCGCCCGGGGTGCCGAGGGTCCGCTCACCTGAGGGGGGCGCTGCACGTCTCGCCCACCCGGGGATAGGCCTCTGACTGTGCGGCCATTGTAACATGGCCGTGCAGTCACTCAGCAGCTGCACACACTCGGTACAGGTAGGACGTCCTGCCTCTTCTCCTGTTAGGCCCGCAGCTCTACTGCCGAGGAGATCCTTGGGAGCTGCGTGACAGCTAAGCGGTGTGATGACGTCACGCCACTTACACTGCTCAGCAGCTCCCGGAGCTGGACGCGCGGACCTTGGGATCGTGGTGAGGTGAGTACTTTTTAAAATATTATTATTATTAACTGCAGGGGGCACTACCTGGCTATTAGGGGGCACTACCTGGCAATAGAGGGCACTACCTGGCTAGAAGGGGTACTACCTGGCTATAAGGGATACTACCTGGCTATAAGGGATACTACCAGGCTATAAGGGGTACAACCTGAGTATAGGGGCATCTACCTGGCTATAAGGAACTACTACCTAACTATAAGGGGCATCTACCTGTCTACAGGGGATCTACCCGA
>JAODAL010049349.1:0-28260 GCA_025379985.1 Phyllomedusa bahiana | reverse complement strand
GACACTAAGATAGTGTTTGCTTTGGCATGGGTTTGACGGGCCCCACAGAATTTACAGGTCCGGGTTGTGTGGTAAATTAGGGGCCCCGTGGAGGGGCTTCACTAGCTTATGATTAGATTGTTATGGCGGGTGCTGAATTGGGTTCATTTGTGGCACTATGACGGGTTTTTATGACGGGGGTTTGGGCTACTCTATGAGTACACAAGATCCTGGTTATGGGGTACTCTAGATGTCACTATTATGGGGGTACTGTGACACTATGACAATCGTTAGTATGAGCAGGGGTTGGTCTGGTCTATGAGTCCCAGGGGCTCTGGTTATAGGCACCTGCAGGTCACTGTTATGGGGTGCTGTGGCTGGCTTTATTATGAGGCACTATGGAAGACATTGTTATAAGCAGGGGTTAGACTTGCCCACTAAAAAACCCCACGGGGGCCGGTTATGGGGCACTTAAAGGGAAACCTGGGGGTACTCTGGCTGACTCTTCGATATAAGAGTGATTGTTAGGAGTAGGGTTGAACTAGCCCACTAGAGCACCACAGGGTCCTGGTTATGGGGGTACTGTGACTGTTTTTCTGTTTTTATTATTTGGCAATGTGAGAGTCATTGTTATGACAGGGTGGACGGCCCACTACAGACCACAGGGTTCGGGTTTTATGGGGTTCTAGATTCCGTTAGGGGAACTGTGCTGGTTATTATGTGTCACTGTGAGGTCTTGTTTGAGCGGGGTTGAACTACCCACAGGGGGAACAGGGCCCGGTTTACAGGTGCCTAGTACACGGTTAGGGGAACTGTGATTGGTTTTTTTAAAGGCATATGGATCATTTTTTGGGCGGGGTTTGGGATCCCTCAGTACACAGGGCCCGGTTATACGGCACATGGGGTCATTTTTAAAATGGGGGTACGACACTGTTTTGACAGCAATTTCTTAGTCCTTTTAGGGACATGGGGTGTACATTATAGATTGATTTGCAATTTAGGGAACCTGTATGATCGGGTTTTTCCCCTTTTTTTTTGGCATCAATGCACCTAACTGAGCCCCCTACATTCTCAGCCCTAATAATGTGTGGGCGCATTGTTCGTAAGACTCAACACTTTCTAATGCACCTAACGAGGGGGCTTCTGGGGCATCGAACCACCTGTAATATTAACCAATTAATGTGATTCGGCAAAACCAGGCGCATTTTGCTCGGACAGGCAACCTATCTCAATGTGCTCTGCCTGAGCCTGAGGGGTCAAAGTGGAGCTGGATTTGCTGTAAGGGGCAAAAATGTCTAATATTTCTCAACTTCCACCAGCACAATAATAAAAAGTGATTTATTATGATTATCAAACTGTATAAAATTAGATTATTTAAATTTAATGAAAAATTTGATCATATAAATTAATATAAAATAAAAATATCCCAAAAATATAAAAATATCTCCTATAAAATCTATTTAAAAAATTAATAGAATCTGAAAACTAATTTTACATTAAAGGGGTTGTATCATTTCTTTAAAATGGTCTTCAGAATAAGGAGACATTTAAAAAAGCAACTTTGTAATTGGTGTCTTTTGCGTCCGGCGCCCGCGATCCTCCTGCGGGCGCCCGCCGCAGCTCTGCCCCGGTCCCCGGGACGGGTGCCGCCGCCGCCCGGGGTTGGGCGGCGGGCGCACTCGCCCCCGGCGTGTCACCACTTACCCGCCGCGCTCCTGTCTCCTCGCAATCTCCTGCTGTCCGCGCGCGCGTCCCTTTTGATCAAAGGGCGCGCGCGCCGGCTCTGTGAGATTTAAAAGGGCAGTGCCCCGGTAATTGGGAAATTTGGGCCGGGCACTGCCTCTATTTCACCTGGGCGCTTCCGCCGCTCCTCCCTGCGGATCTTTAGGGCCTTCCCTTTATTGTGAAAGCGTTCCTATTGTCTCGTCCTGATCTACCGTGTACCGTACCCTTGCTTCCGTCTATGACCACGTATCTCTGCCCCCCTCCCCTGACCGCCTGCCTGTTCTCGACCACGAACCATAGCTGCCGCCCTGACCTCCGCCTGACCCCGACTACGAGCCTGCCTGAGATTTTGCACCACGCTTCTTCGGCTGCCACCGCAGGCAAGTCACATCAGGGGTAACGACCTGGTAGCCTCACGCCGCAGCAAGTCCATCCCGCTTTGCGGCGGGCTCTGGTGAAAACCGGGTCCCACTTAGACTCCGCTCCCTGGCGTGGCTTACACCATCGCTTGCGGTGGTCCAGAGGATCCACCTTCCGCGCCCGGAACCGTAACAGTAAGATCCGGCCATGATCCCGCCAAGGTAACGCTGCACAGTGTGGCGGACCTCTCTCGCGTGGTGACCCGACAGTCTCAGCAAATGGCCCAGCAGGGGCAACAGATGGATCATTTGACCGCCCTGGTGCAGCAACTCGTCACCGCCCAGCAGCAAGGGGGGGGGGGGGGTACTGTTGCGGGGACAGGAGCGATCCTGTGACTGCGGATCTGCATGCCTTCCTCGCTGAATTCCGCAGTGTCTTCGAGGAACCAGCTCGAGCCTCTTCTGCTGAGACGGCACTCTTGAACCTTCGCCAGGGTGAATCCTCGGTCGGAGATTATGCAGTACAGTTTCGCACCCTGGCATCGAGTTTGTCCTGGAATGATGCGCCCTGGCGCCACCTTTAAAAAAAGGCCTTTCCACAGTATCAAGGACGCCCTTGCCGCAAAGATTTGCCTTTCCTCTCTGAGCGAGTTAATCCACCTGGCCACACGCATTGACGTGCGCTTCGCAGAGAGGCAAGAAGAGCTCCGCCAAGATCGCGACCTGGCGCGACCCCGCCGTCTGCCACGCCTGGCTCCGGTTTTCCAGAGACCTCCTCTGCCGCTTCCTCTGCCATCTGAGGAGGAACCCATGCAGGTGGATCAAGTCCACATTTCTGAGCAGGAATTATCCCGTCGCCGTGCACAGAAGCTATGTCTGTACTGCGCCAGTCCGGTTCATTTTCGGAGGAGCTGTCCGCTTCGCCCCCAAGTCGGGAAACGCCCGCACCTAGGCTATGTTGGGGAGGCATCCCTAGGTGAGAACTCTTCCTCTCCACGCCTGACTATGCCGGTGGAGATCAGGACTGACTCGGGTCTTGTATTCCAGGCTCCTGCGTTCCTGGACTCCGGTTCTGCCGGGAACTTTATACACGCCACCCTTGTATCCCGTTCCCAGTTTCCCTGTGGTTGTCGGGAGAAGCCCTTTGGTGATATCCTCCGTCACAGGGGAGCTGCTTGGGGGACGCCTCGTACAGGACCAAGCCGGTGCCCTTTTCCACGTGGGCGCCCTGAAATAAGGAAAAGATCTCCCTCTACGTATTGCCTCGGTCTTCCTCTGCGATCCTGTTGGGGCTCCCGTGGCTGCAGCGCCATGCCCCTATGCTTAATTGGATGACCGGCGAGGTCGTGCGCTGGGGACCTGACTGCTGGACCTCTCGTCTGGTGGCACCTGGGCCCGGTGCGCTCCTTTCCCTTCCCAACCGTCCTCCAGGCCTCTGCCGGGGTTTGCCTACGGAATACCGGGATTATGGGACGTCTTTCGGAGAAGCAGCCGAGGTCCTTCGCCTCATCGCCCCTATGATGCCCAATCGATCTACTGCGGGGCCGTCCTCCTAGGGGCAGGGTTTACCCACTATCGGTACCAGAGACCCAGGCCATGTCGACCTACATTCGGGAAAACCTGCAGAAGGGCTTTATACGCAAGTCCTCCTCCCCTGCGGGGGCAGGATTTTTCTTCGTGCAGAAGAAAGATGGTTCTTTACGGCCGTGTATCGACTATCGGGGTCTTAACAAGATCACGGTGAAAAAACCGCTATCCCTTGCCGCTGATCACGGAACTGTTCGGCCGGCTTCGCGGGGCAAGACTTTTCTCCCAGCTTGTCCTGCGAGGGGCCTACAACCTGATCCGCATTCGAGGGGGGGATGAGGGGAAGACTGCTTTTAACACACGGGATGGTAACTTTGTATATCTCGTAATGCGCTTCGGTCTGTGCAACGCCCCAGCAGTCTTCCAGGAATTTGTGAACGATATCTTCGGGATCTCCTTTACACGTGTGCCCGTGGTCTCCCTAGACGACTTCTGGTGTTCTCTGCCGATGTGGAGACTCATCGCTCTCATTTCCGCCGGGTATTGGAGCGGTTACTCCAAACCACCTCTACCTAAGTTGGAGAAATGTCCTTCCACCAGACCCGCCTCCCGTTCCTTGGTTACGTCATCTTGGACCGCGGGTTACAGATGGATCCTGCCAAGCTGTCGGCTGTCTTGCAGTGGCCCCGGCCGGTGGGTCTACGAGCTATACAGCGCTTCCTGGCTTCTCGAATTACTACCGTCAGTTTATCCTGCTTTTTTTCTACCTTGGTGGCACCTATCATTGCACTTACCAAGAAGAACTCCAACCCAGGCAGTGGCCGCCAGAGGCCGAAAAAGGCGTTTGTCAACTTAAGGCAGCCTTCGCCCCGGCGCCCGTCTGACCTGACCGGATTCCAATAAACCATTCTTTCTGGAGGTGGACGCCTCCTAGGTCGGGTCTGGCGCAATTCTTACGCAAAAGGGTCCTTAAGGCAAGATGGTCACCTGTGCTTTATTCTCCAAGACTTTCTCCCTGCGGAGAGAAATTACACCATCGGGACCGGGAGTTGCTGGCTATCAAGCTAGCCCTAGAGGAGTGGCGTTATCTTCTGGAGGGTGCTCACTACCCCATCACCATTTTCTCCGACCATAAAAATCTTCAATACCTTCAATCGGCCCAACGCCTCAACCCACGTCAAGCCAGGTGGTCCCTGTTCTTTTTCGCGCCTTTCAATTTTCCCGATACATTTTCGGCCAGCAGAGAAGAACTCAGGGCCGATGCGCTCTCCCCGTGTCTCCGAGTGTTGGGTGAGGAGGGCACGCCCCAGCATATAATTTCCCCTGAACGCCTGATCTCGGTGGCTCCAGTAGATCTGCGAAAGGTTCCTCCAGGGAAAACTTATGTCCGTCCTGCGCTCCGCAGGAGAATTTTGAAATGGGGACACTGTTCTCTTGTGGGGTGGTCACCCAGGAGCAGTAAATCCTTCCTCTTAATCTCTCATTTCTTAGGTGGCCAGAGCTTGCTAGGGACATCAAGGATTTCGTGAAGTCCTGCGTTACTTGTGCTCGTAACAAGACTCCTCGCCACAAACCCGCGGGTTTGCTCCAGCCTCTGCCCATCCCTAGGGTGGACTCATGTGGCAATGGATTTCGTCACGGATCTGCCTCCCTCTTCGGGCAACACGGTCATCTGGGTGGTCGCGGACCGTTTTTCGAAGATGGCGCACTTTATTCCGTTGCCAGGGCTACCCTCTGCCCCCCAGTTGGCCAACCAGTTTTTTCTCCACATCTTCCGCCTACACGGACTTCCGCAGCACATTGTCTCGGATCGGGGGGTCCAATTTTGTTGAGGTTTCTGGCGGGCCCTCTGCTCTCGGTTGCAGGTGAACCTCGATTTCTCTTCCGCCTACCACCCGCAGACGAACGGCCAAGTGGAGAGGATCAATCAGATTCTGGGGGGCTATTTACGACATTTTGTCCTCGGCTTTGACAGGAGACTGGGCCAGCTTGCTTCTTTGGGCGAGTTTTCCTATAACTCCCTGGAGTCGGAATCCATGGGACCTCCCCCATTTTTCATCGTTTTATGGCCAGCATCCCCGCCCTCCATTACCATTGTCTCCATCCCTCGGGAAATTCCGGCAGCGGACACTCTTGCCCAAGATATGGTGTCCATTTGGGGAAAAAGACCGCCAGGGCTCTGCAGCATGCCTCCGCACGTATGAAGGTCCAAGCGGACAAAAATAGAAGACCCTCCCCAGTGTTTTTGCCCGGTGAAAAAGGTCTGGCTATCGGCCAGATATATCCGGCTGAAGATCCCCTCGTCACAAATTGGGGCCCACGGTACGTAGGACCATTTAAGTACTCGCCCGCATCAACCCGCTGCCCCAAACTCCGGCTCCCACCCACAATGCGTATCCCCAACTCCTTCCACGTCTCCTTGTTTAAGCCCGTGGTTCCTGGGAAACGTTTTTCCCCGAGGATCAAGCCTCCACCTTTTGAAGCGGAGGCCGCCAACATCTTCACTGCAAATGAGATCCTAGACATGAAGACCATTTAAGGGAAGGCGTATTTCTGATCGACTGGAAGGAGTTTGGTCCTGAGGAGAGATCGTGGAGCCGGAGGAAAAACATCTTGGACCGTGAGTTGCTGCAGAGATTCCTCCAGGCCAGGAAGAAGGGGAGGGCTAAGGGGGGGTACTGTTGCGTCCGGCGCCTGCGATCCCTCCTGCGGGCGCCGCCGCAGCTCTGCCCCGGTTCCCGGGATGGGTGCCGCCGCCGCCCCGGGTGGGCGGGCGGGGGGCGCACTCGCCCCCGGCGTGTCACCACTTACCCGGCCGCGCTCCTGTCTCCTCGCAAATCTCCTGCTGTCCGGTGCGAGCTCCCTGTGGATCTAAGGCGCGCGCGCGCCGGCTCTGTGAGATTTAAAGGGCAGTGCGCCGTAATTGGGTAATTGCCGGGCACTGCCTCTATTTCCCTGGGCGCTTCCGCCCCTCCCTGCCGGTCTTTTAGGCCTTGCCCATTGTGAAAGCGTTCCTATTGTCTCGTCCTGATTACCGTGTACCCTACCCTTGCTTCCGTCTACTGACCACGTATCTCTGCGCCTGCCCTGACCCCCTGCCTTTTTCGCCAGAACCAAGCGCCTGCCCGACCTCCTGCCTGACCCCATACGAGCCTGGCCTGACGATTTTTCACCACGCTATACTTCGGCTGCCACCGCAAGCAAGTCCCGTCAGGGGTCAGGACCTGGTAGACTCCCGCCGCAGCAAGTCCATCCCGCTTTGCGGGGGGCTCTGGTGAATACCGGGACCTACTTAGATTCCGTTCCCTGGCGTGGCTTACACCATCGCTTGCGGTGGTCCAGTGGATCCACTTCCGCGTCCGGAACCGTAACAATGTCATTTGTAAAGTTGTCTTGTTTTCACAGGATCCCTTATCTTCGTTTGGGGAAACACTGTTCCCCCAGTGCCGGTCGGATTCCCCTCCTTTCATTTCATTGGCTGACGGCTCTACTAATTTACATTCTGTCTGGCCCCCCGGTCGTATTCACGGGAGCGCGCATTCCTGCCTCTCTCACTCAGAATAAGGGGACGACAGCATTTCACTCTGCACAGCCAGGAGCTGCACAGTAACACTGCAGCTGCTTCTACAATCAGAAAACAGCAGAATTGTTCTCGGTGCCTAATGCTCCTGCGTGTAAACATAAAAAGGAGAACTGTGCTGCTCCGGATGAGTTCATAGAAGACTGGATATAACTGTAACAAACCTCCAGCTGTGAGAGGAGAAGAGATCAGTGCTTTGAGTTCATAGAAGACTGTCTAGACTGAATGCAGGGCTGTGTATGTAAACAGCTCTTACAAAATAAGACCGCATAGGGAGAGGAACGATACAGTGACATGTGGACTCAGACAGAGAGGAGGTGGGGAAGAGCAGGGATCCCCTCCCACTGATCTCAAACAAACACACTGACTCGGGAGCGAGCACGAACAGTGAAGGGTGGGATGATGTCATCCCCCTTCAGTTAAGAAACTCCCAGCTGGGAGGAGAAGAAACGCCCCTGGATTTCAGGAAATGAGAGAATCAAGCTTCAAGAAAACAGCCAAACTGATCAAGCGATACAGCCCCTTTAAATAACCCACTGATGATGTTGTTCAGATTTTAAAATTTTTCATTTTTACTGCATTTAAGGGAATCTGTCGCTTACTTATTAAATCAAGACCCTGATCAATATTCTTTTGCTCTCGCGGTTTTTATTTCCTGATTGTAGATTTCTCTATTCGGCCGTCTATATATGATTGTGGGGAAGACATTCTTGCTTGCACTGCTTTAACAGCAGTCAGAAAGATGCTTTACAGCAGCTTCATGCACATAGGATTCTTAAGACAGATTCTGTCCCATAGACTTGTATAGGAGAGTTTTCACTGTGAAGGGAGGAGGGGGGGAGCTGTGACATCTCCTCTTGTGACTGGTGGATTCTGTGTTATCTGTACACAATGGTGTCTCCTTTCAGTGTGACCCTGCTGTTACTGATAATGAGCAGACACTGCTGAAAAGCTCTCTAAACAGAGCAGGAAGTGTCAGACTATTATTAGGCCTAGTGGCCAAAGTGAAAACTGCAGGACTTCAGAATTATTTAAAAAAATACTGAAAGTGATCTGGAAAATTAAAAAAAAACATAACCAAAAATTCCTACAAAATGTGTTTAACATAAAAATGTGAGTTAAACAATAAGTCATTTTTTGATGACACATTCCCTTTAAATATGAAATGTATTTTTGCTGCTCTCACCCTTTATTCTACATACAGCAAGAGCCGACACAGCGCAGGTATTGCTGGGACCTGTGGTCCTCCAAGCAGGATCAGTACCATAGTTTCTAGTCACTGACATGCTATTCTAATGACTCTTATTTCCAGCCCATCTATAGCCTTTATACATGTTTGGGGTATTACTAATGGGTCTAAGTTCCATAATGCGCCAAACACACAGGCGAGGGGCGGGGACTTTACACACCATTTATAATCGCACCAAAACCATTTATGGCTGCAGGGGGGAGAGGAATGGGGGTGAGCAGAGAGCCAGGAAGTGTCTCTAATGTTTACTCAAATAATAACATTACAACAGTGGATTCTCTATACAGGCGCATGATACACTGAAAATGAGGCTCGACTATTCACTTTGATGCATCTTCCTTCATACATGTTGCCCTTAAAGTTCCTGGGCGCCAGCACATAATCTGTACCAGGGCCTCCACCTACCATGTGACACTTGTTATATGACATTGGTGATACGAGATACTGGTCCCTCCACCCATCTCCGCTTGTCATGGGTCCGTGTGATGCACGAGGATGGCCGCCATAGTGCCTGTCACCCAGCTTTCCTAGAATAGAGATAAAACTGAGAAAACAACTTTTCTTGAACTTCTCCTAACTTGACAGCATCGTACATAGAACTTTAATTTCCTGGAGATTTTAAGAGAAGCTGCTTGGTTTCTCCTCTGTCCTCACATTTACTCGGTCGTCTCCTTTTTTTTTACCCCGGCCCTTATACTCATTTTCACATCATTCAATTTTTTTTATTTTTTTTTTTCGCTGTCGCAACCCAAATGTTTTGTTGCAGGAGAAACAAACCATAAAAGCTGATTAAGCTGCTCCGAAATGAAGGAGAAAGAAGAAAAGATGAAGCCGGAGTTTTTGGCCTGACATTTCACCTATTAAATTAGTGGCTTCTTAAGGAGAAGCTGGGATCCTCTGTTCGAGTCCTTTTTCCGGTCATATAACAGGCAACAAAGCCGCTATTGGTTTCTGAGCTAAAGACAACTGATACGAGTTTGCCCTGACCAAAGCAGTTGTAGGACGAGACCAGAACCAATCGCGTTAGATGATGTGTCCCGGCGCAGCCTGCGGCTTCTATAACGGCAAAACAGCGGACTGAAGGGCCGGTCCATGGCACTAAAGCCACAGAGATCACCACAAACTATTTCTGCCTTAGACTGCACCTGACAGGTTGTGGCGGCTCACTTCTGACTCTGTATTAACCAGTTCCTGACCAGCACTCCCTCTTTCCTGACCGCACATACATTCTCCGTTCTACACATTTAGAATCTTACAGGGTTGTACTATTGAACAGGGTTGTCTCACTTCCAAGGATTTACTTGATTTGATTTTTGTGCGTTGACATCTATTACTTGGCTAGGGGTTTTTCGGTGGCATTTATCACAGTGGACAGTCCGTTTCATTGTTTTACGACTCCCTTGTTGGCTGCATTGTTAACCTAAGGTCGCTATCTTCTGCCCTGTCTCGATCTTCTTATGATAGGCTGCCCAGAACTGGTTGCTATCTGATTCAGTCACTGGTGTCACATTCTCGAATGATTGGATGAACTGCACTGGTTGCTATTGCTTACTGCAACCTGGTCTTTCTATCCATGATTGGGCTGACAGACAGGGTTGCTATTGATTCTGACCGTGTTTGATCTCTCCTGTTTGGATTTGCCAGCACTGGTACGATTGAGTTAAGATTCTGTTTGTATATCTACTGTGAGGCTGCCATCACTGGTTGCTGTTGCTACATGTCCTGTGTGTTCTCTACTGTTAGGCGGCACATACTCCTGGTTGGATATTGCTTCTGGACGTGTGTGATCTTCCTGTTAGGCTCAAGCAAGGGTTGCTTTAAATATCTGACCTGTTCTTTATCAGCATGATTGGTACTGACATGCTCGGGTACGATTGTGCGTTAAGTCAGGGGTGTGCTACGGAGGTGTGGCTGCACAAGCGCCTGGGTGATATAGCTTCATGTTTGGGTGTGCTATTCCTGTTAGGCATGAATGTCTAGGGGGTAGTTAGATACTGTCCTGGTTGGATCTATACCTGTTAGGCTGACCAGCTATGGTCGCTATAGAGTAAGTCCTGGGCATTGTCTTCAGGCTTGGATGACATGCGTGGTTGATTTTGCCGTATGTAATGGGGGTGATAGAGTGTGGTGGCTGACAAGCGATGGTGTCTGAGTTGATTCTCGACATGGCTATCTCTCTGCTGGCTAGTGGAAAAACTAGTAAACACACCTGTATTCTAATTTGTTACCATGAAAAAAGGACAAATTTCATTATTGTGTGCATAACCCTTTAAGGCTGGTCATCCTCTCAAAACATGCGGCCCTCCTGATGGTGGGGAAACTACAACTCACTTCAGGCATTTTTTTAATCTGTAACAAGTGGGCATGAGGGTGTGGTAGATTACCTTACTCAGCTGGTGGGACACGAGCACGTTTGTGGTTGCATGCTTTGTTTTAGGATTGTCACCCAACGGTGCACTGATTATCCGACTGTCTTACTTTTTTCATTGTCTTTAATTGAAAAATACGTTCAGCGGTCCCAACTGACACGGATTTTCCTTCGGATGTTTTTTTAAAACCGACGGCGGTCACCAAAAAAACTTTAAGATCATGTTCATTCTTCCGCCTGGTTTCGGGCACAAACATGAACATGTCGGCCAGACGAGTGCGTTGGGGGTTAATCTATACGAAGTCTTTTTCCAGTCCAAATGGGGGTGCATCTTTTTCATGTGACTTTTGTATAGGGCGAACAATGGGAATACGTCATGGTGGGGGAAGGGGAAAGTGGGTTTACGACGGACAGTTAGGGGGGGGGATAGGGGGAGGGGTGGCCGTATTTGGGGGACAGGAGGAGGGAATGGCTGTCGGGAGCAGGGTGGTGGTTTGAGGGGATCTTTGGAAGGGGAGGTTGGTGGTGGGGATGGTGGGCTTTTGTGGGGGGTTTTATTGCTTGGGTGGGTATGGGGGGGTTATTTGGGGCGCTATAGGGGAAATGGTTTACTGGGTAGGTTTGTATTAAGGCATTATTTGCTGTAGGGTGCTTCCTCTATCAGTCTTTTTTGGTGACGTTTTGGTGGATTCGTGTTGGCTTGCTTTGTTTCTGCTTAGGTACATCTTTTTTGGGGTGTTGTGCATGATGTGTAGTGACGTTAACATCGTGTGCTGCGCTAGGAAGTGATGCATTATACTCTAGCATGTAATCGGCGGACAGGGCGAGTGGGAAGGGGCGTGAGATTGTGAGCACAGGATTGATGGGTGACGGCTAAATGTTGTCTACATTTTTTGTTATGGTATAACTGTGGAGTCTCTTTTCTGCAGGACTGCACCTCTTTCACTTGATCTGGTTCTCCCCAAGGATATATAGCACTTGGAAGATCGTTACAGTGACACACGGTCATTGCTGATTTAGGGATGTGACTACTCGCATTGTGATGAGCCGGGTACGGGGCGCTTGGGTTCTTACGGTATGGTTTTTTCTTAGGGGGTAGGAGACTTGGCTGTTGCGAGATTGAGGCTTCTCCTTTTTGTTCGCTATTTTTTTTAGTAATGTGGATTTATTCCCATTGTGGTGGATAACATAGGACTAACTGTTATTCGTGGCACTTTTACAAGGCTGGTTGGGACACGGGGAAGGGCGGACATCTTTTTTCGCTAACTTTTCTTCTACTGCACATTATTTGATGATGACATGTGTTGCTAAGGTGTTTGGGTGGTGCTTGTTTGGGGTGGGTTTTGGGGTGGGTTTTTTTGGCTTGGTGTGGAAACTGGGTTTGGGGCGTTATTACTAATGGTTTACATCACTGTGTAACACTGGATTACTCGGTGGAGGGTGTATGTTTGGGGTGATTGGTATGGTGGGGGGGGGGTTTATTTAGTTGTTGTTTTAATTTAGTTTGGTTTATGTCGGGCGGGGCTACTGTGTTTGGTCATTGTGTTTCTCATGTTTCACCATGTTATATTTGAGCTTTTTCTTTATTGTTTTTTTTGCTTTTGTGTTGTGTTTTTGTTGTTGTTTTACATTTTTTTTTTTATTCTGTTTTTCACATTTTTTTAAACTTTGTTTTCTTAGTGGAAATAGAGTACTTGGGATCAGACAGACTTTTACGGTCGAGAAGACTTGAATGTGATCAAGGAGTCCAGTAGGTTCAGGAAGTGTTGGAATAGCACAACTGGTGGAATCTACACATATTACTAACAAAAAAAATAAAAACATTATTTTAGGTCTTCATGGTATGCCAAAATCTGTCTAGGTGTTAAGACTCTCTCTGTTGCCCATAGCATCCAATCAAGAGATCACCTTTTTTAATTTTCATATAAAGCCTCGATAAAAATTAATGGGGAGCTATGATCACTGTTGCTTTCGAAGCATATGGGATGCCTTATCTCTTAGACATTTTTAGTGACTTGTTTCCCCTTTAGCGTTATTTGGAGCAAAAACTGTATCATTGCGTTTAATTGTCATAGAATCACTGTCATGTTTAAGATAGATGTTAATTTGTTGCCAAGGCAAGAGCTGGGATCAGGTATGCGGGTGCTCATAGGCAAAATTAGGCATCAATGCCTCTCGAAATGGGTATTTTCAGACCCACTCCAGATGCCTCCTTGGTCCACACCTTCGTATGTCCTGGGACATGTTTGTGTTCGACTAACATTTGTCCCAGACATGATTGCAGTTTGATTTATGTATACGGTAGGTAAGATGATTGTCTATAAAATGATGGGAGTCTCATGTTCAAAGCTGTAGTAGATGGTGAAATATGAAGACTGAAAGTCAAAAGATCAAAACATTGTTACCCTTTTGCTTGTCAATGTACATAATATGAGGATTTTTCACAATTTTTTCTAATTTTTTTTTCCTTTTTTTTAAGTTTTTTTCTCTTTTTTGTTGTGCAATTCTTACCTTAGTATTTAAAAAGAAATAGTAGAAAATAGTCTGTTTTTCAAATTTTTTTTAATTATCTGTTTGTTTTTAACAGCAAAAGTGGCGCTAAAATCTGTTTTGTAACCAAATCACTTTTCTGTCTCGGATGATTATATTTAAATAATATAAGTTTGAGGGTCGTCAGGGGTGGGGCTAAAAGTTTTAGGTATGGTTATTGGTGCTTTTTTTTAATAAAATAAAATTTTTTGGGGGTGTGTGGGTTTTTTAAATTATTTTATTTACTCATGGCCGCAAAAGTATTTGTGAGATTGCTTCTTTTATACAGTTTATTTTATTTTTTTGCTGAGTTCCCCTGTAATTGGGCCTGATATAATGGCCGTTATAGTGCTACTCGTCTTGTACATACATTATAGCTTTTCTTGAAAAGTCACCTGAAGCAAGAGCAGCATTTTAGAGCTATGCATGGGATTTGGAGCTCTGACCTGAAAAAACTTAAATATATATTTAAAAAGAGAGAAAGAGAGAGCATTGTCCCCCTATAAACATGTCTTAAATATGTGCAGTATTACAGTTATATGTTGGGAGAGTATTTATAAGGCTATGAGGGTTCCCTTAAAGGGGTTGTCTCACTACAGGGATTGCTGCTTTTTATGTAAAGATCTTGCAAATACAAGTCACTTTGCAATTATTTATCCAGTAACTGTGTTCCTACCTATTCTAGTATCCCCTCTTGTATGGGCTGCCACCAGCTCCTCAGGTAGACTATAGCTAAGACCTGTTCGATATTCTCCTGATTGGCTGCCAGCGCTCGGTTGTTATAGCTACAGGACCCTGTTCGAATCTCTCCTGTAGCTGACCCAGCAATGGTGGCTATAGCTTACAAGAACTGTTCAATCGATCATGATAGGCTGCATGCACTGGTTGCATATAGTTATAGACCTGTTCGAATATCTCCTGATAGGGATGCCAGCACTGGTTCCTATATGCTACAGACCTGTTCATCTCTCCTGATAGGCTGCCAGCCACTGGTCGATATAGCTACTGACGTTCGACTTCCTGATAGGCTGCGACATGGTGGCTATTAGCTACTGGGAAATGGCTTCTACTGCAAAGCCTAGTGAAGCAGTAAACACGACCCTGAATTCAAAGTGAAACCAAGAAAACACGACTCAGGTGAGATGAATCAATCAATATAGTGAGACAACCCCTTTAAAGAGATACTGGTACCAGGAAAGGAAACTTTGGTGCATGCATCTATCTGATGCCAAGTAGTAGTCATCGGTGTTACGCTTCAGATTTGACATGAAATTCGAATCACATCGAAGCGCTGTCATTCAGGTTGTTTTTTTGCCAATATTTGCCTAAAAATCTACCGTAGCCTAACCCTGACTTGGTGTTAGGGTTTTTCTTCCTGGGTTTCAATGGGTTAATTTACCGGTTTCCACAAGGTTTCCAATCCCTGGGCGCTGCGGCTCTGATGTCACTTCCGTCTAACTTCAGAAAGCCACATTAGGACTACCTATGTGATGTTGGAGCAGAAGTGACGTCAGATGGAAGTAAAGCAACAGTTCCTCTGGACCAGAAGCATACCTCCCAAGTGTCCCTATTTTGGAGGGACAGTCCCTATTTTTAACCCGTGTCCCTCTGTCCCTCTTAGCTGTATAAATGTCCGTCTTTTTCATTTAGGAAACAGATTTGCATCAATAAACTATCTTGCTGTAAAAAGCATCCGATTGCTTCCTTGCTGTAGATTGCATAACAACTTACTTAATATCTCATCATTGGATACAAAGTAATCCTGAAAATGTCTCACTTTTTGCCTGTCTAAAAAGTTGGCATGTATGTGTGGGGGTGTGGTTAGAGGCGTGGCCTGATGTGTCCCTCTTTGCACTCTCTAAAAGTTGGGAAGTATGCAGAAGTACTGGGGCACCATAAAGTTAACCCATTCTAACCAAGTAAAAAAAAAAAAACTTAGCCCCAATTTAGAATTAAGGTCACAGTTACGGTCAGGATTAGAACTAGTCTTAAGGTTAGGTTTAGGGTCCCGAACCTCAATTGGTTAACGTTTGGTCAAACCAGAAGAAATGTAAGCAACACTCGGCATTACCAGGGCCATCTTTTCCATTGGGCACATTAGGCAGTTGCCCGGGGGCCCCACAGGTATAGGGGCCCCTGGTAGTGTATGTATGTGCCAGGAATACAAGAAACATACCCTGGATCCCTTGGTTGGCTTTGCTTAGTTTACGGTTTGTGTGTTTTTAAAGGCCTTTGAAAAATTTAAAACCAACCTTTGGTGGAAAAGGGGGGGCCAAAAGGCCCCCTTTGCCCTCCCAAATTGTCTTGTAGGCTGAGGCTCCCTTTTTGTCCGGGACTTTAAGTGATGTGAAAATTTATGTTTAATTTTGGGGGAGGCCCCGAGGTATAAACTGTGTGATGTCTTTGTTTTGAGCAGGGTCCACTACAGTGCTATGCCCAGGGGCCCATAATGCTGTTAGGTCAGCTCTGTGCGTTACCAACAATTCTGCCCACCAAATAGGTTCCCATACCTTAGGGATGAATCTAGGACACAGTTGTCAAACTCAAGACCCATGGGCCAAATCTGGCCCACCAACTCATTTGATGTTGAAAGCTTAGACACCGGAAGTGGGATGGACAATGTCTGGATGCAGAAGGTGCAGCTCTCTATTGTTCCTAGAAGAGTACTGGGCTATCATAAATAATTCCTCGACCCCATAGAGCATCTGGGCCCAGGGGGCCCCTTTTTCCGTTCCTATCTTCCCCAAATTCCCAGTGGGAACCCCCTCTTTTTTAACTTTGATCAGGGAACCTGACAGGAGTTTTCCCAAAAATTGTCCTTTATAGCACAACGGGGTCCCACCCTGGGAGAGGGAGGGGCCATCTAGGTTTTGGAAATCCAGGACGCCCCTTTTACACTGTAAATTTCCCAGCCCCATTCAGGCAGGGGCACAGTTTTGTTTCGCTCTACCCCAGGGGTTTTAAATACTGGGGCCCCTTCCAGCTTTTGGGGAAAAAACTACAACCCCCATAAATTCCCCCACTATTTAGATTATAAAATGCTTGTTGGGAGTTGTGTTTCCCAACAGCTGAAGTGTTTGCAGTTTGATATGTGCTCTCCCCGGGACCCTAGCTACCTTTTTAAAGGTCCTCTTTTGGGCCCCTTTATCCCAATAGCCCCAAAACCCAAAAAAGGTTCAGGTATATTTTTCGTCTTTGCCTCCCTGCTTTTTAAACCAGTTAAAACTTTTTTTTTTCCCGTCCCGCATTTTGTGTGGGGGTTGTTGTATGTTGTTTTTTTTTGGGGGGTTTAGATTGCACTTTACTAAAAAACTAGAGTTTAATTTTTATTTATTTTTTGCAGCATGAACATAAAAGCTTTTTTCTGCATTTTTTTTTATTATTTTATACACCATTCACGTTTCACACTACATAACCTGTTTTTTCTGGCTTGTGGATACCTAATTTGTGAAGTTTTATTTTTATAGTGTACTATATGCACAATTAATTTTTTTTTTTTTAATTATTTATTTATTTTTTTTTTTATTATTCTTTTTTTTTTTTTATTTTTTAGCCCCTTTTGTTTGTTTTTTTTTTTTTTTTTTTTAAAAATCTCTTTAAAGGGGGTTTTTTTTAAATTTTCACACTTTTTTTTTCGCACTTAGTTATGTATTACCATACTCCTGTACACTCCTGTAGGTTTTAAAAAAACCAATTACACTCTGTTTTCATTTTGGGACCCCAGGTGCTTTTGGGGGTTTAAACCCACAGTGTGTCCTGACAGCAGGCTTATTTTGCAGATAGTTTCGGGGTTTAACTCTGGGCCCCCGGGGGGGGACTGATGTATAGATATTTCCAGGTTTCCTTCAGGCACTGGGGATAAAGGTGACCCCATGGATCAATAGAATCCCCTTTTTTCATGCTGCGATCATGGACCACAGCAATCAGACGTCTAGATGGTGGGGATCGGAGGATTCCTCCGATTCTGGCCATGTACTGTGACTGTTCTAGGAACAGAGCTGTTAACGGAAAGCCGAAATTTCCTCCTAAAAAGGGAAAGTGATGTTTTTTTGGCGTCACTGCCAACAGAAGATACGCCACTGCCCGCCAAAACCAGGGGCAGTTGAAAAAGGGGAAACCTCAGGAAAAGGCCGGGGGGGGAAAAGAGCAGATGTGACACCCCTTCAGGATTCCCCCATTTCCTCGGGAAACCCTTTTGGCCCAATCCAATGGTGAAATTACATGGTAAAATTTAGGGTACATGGGTTTAAATTCCTGTCATCTATCCCCGGAGTTTGAAAGGGTTTAAATTTCCCTACTGATGGGAACTTCGAAAAAATCGGGGTATTAGGTGACCTCGGGTTTGCCCCCGGCTTTTTTCCCACAAAAAAAAAAATAACTGTAATATATATTTTTTTGTTTGCAAAAATATTTACAACTAAAAAGTTAAAATACAAAGTGCGAACCCTCAAAATTTTTCTTTTTGGGTTTGTAGAAGCAGGTTTTTTGTGACATGATCGATTCAGTTCATATACAGAGAAAATGCAGATTTTTTTTTTTCTGCTAAATATCCAGATTTGCTGAGTAAGATCGTAAAAATTCTGGCTTGTGAAGTTTTTCCCAATGTTATTAAGTTCAATTTTGGAAACAAATCCCCAAAGTCTGGCCAAGTTTTTGGGGAAATCCCTTTTAATTTTTTTTTTTTTTTTTTTTAAAAAAAATTTTTTTTTAAAAAAAAATTTTTTTTTTAAAAAAAATTTTAAATTTTAAAAAAAAAAAAATTTAACCCCAAAAAAAATTTTTTTCCCCCTTTTTTTCCTTTTTTTTAAAAAAAAAAACCCCCCCAAAAAATTTTTTTTTTAAAATTTCCCCCCCCCCAAAAAAAAACCAAATCCCCCAAAAACCCCCCCCCCCTTCCCCCCCAAAAAAATTTAAAATTTCCCAAATTCCCCCTTTTTTTAAAAAAAAAAAAAAACCCCTTTAAAAAAAAAAAACCCTTTTAAAAAAAAATTTTTTAAAAAACAAACCCCCCCCAAAATTTTTTTTTTTTTCCCCCCTTTTTTTCCCCCCCAAAAAATTTTTTAAAAAAACCCCCAAAACAAAAAAACAAAAAAAACCTTTTTCCCCCCCCCCCAAAAACCCCAAATTTTTTTTTTTTTTTATTCCTTTTTAAATTTTTTAAAAAAAGGAAAAAAAAACCTTTTTTTAAACCGGGTTTGGGGGTTTTTTTTGCCCCTTTTTTCCCCCCTTTTTTTTCCCCCCCCAAAAAAAAAAAAAAAAAAAAAAACCCTTTTTAAAAAAAAAGGGGTTTTTTTCCCCTTTTTTAAAAAAAAATAAAATTTTCCCCCTTAAAAATTTTTTCCCTTTTTTCCCCCCCAAAAAAAAAAATTTAAAAAAAAAACCCAAACCCCCAAAAAACCCCAAAAGGGGGTTTTTAAAAATTTAAAACCCAACCCAAAAAAAAAATAAAAAAAAGGGCCCCCAAAAAAAAAAAAACCCCAAAAAAAAAAAAATCCCCCAAAAAAAAAAACCCCAACCCCAAAAAAAAAACCCCACCCCACACAAAAAAACCCCCCCAAAAAAAAATAAAACAACCAATCCCCTTTTCCCCCCCCCAAAATAAAAAAAACCCCCCCCCCCCAAACCCCCCCCAAAAAAAAAAAAATTTTTTTCCCCCTTTCAAACCTTTAACCCAAAAAACCCCCCCCCCCCATAAACCCCCTTTAACCCCCCAACCCCCCCCACCCAAAAACCCCCCATAAAAAACCCCCCCAAATTTTTTTCTTTTTAAAACCCCGGGGGGGGAAAAAAAATTTTTTTGAAGGGGGCCCTTTTTTTTTTTTCCCCCTTTTTTTTTTGATTTCCCCCAAAATTTTTTTGGGTTTTCCCCCCCCAAAACCCCCCCAAAAACCCCGGGAAAAAAAAAACCTTTTTAAAACCCCCCAAAAAACCCCCCCCTTTTTTTTTTTTCCCCCCAAAATTTTAAAACCCAAAAAAAAACCCCCCGGGGCCCCCCCTTTTTCCCCCCCCTTTTTTTTTTTAAAAAACCCCCAAAATAAAAATTTTTTTCCCCCAAAAACCCCCCCCCTCCCAAACCTTTCCCCCCCCCTTTTTTTAAAAAAGGGGGTTTTTCAAAAACCTTTTTCCCCTTTTAAAAAATTTCCCCCTTTACTTTTAAAAAAAGGGGGGGGGGGGCCCCCCCCCCCTATTTAAAAAATTTTTTTAAAAAAAAACAATTTTTAAAAAAAAAAATTTTTAAAAAATTTTTTTTTGGGTTTTAAAAAACCCCAAAAAATTTTTTTTTTTCCCCCCCCAAAAAAAAAATTTTTGGGGGGATTTTTTAAAATTTGGGGCCCCCCCCCCCAACCCCCCCTTTTTTTTTTAAAATTTCCCCCCCCTTCCAAATTTAAAAAAAAAAAAAAGGGGTTTTTTTTTTCTCAAAAATTTTTTTTTATTTTTTTTTTTTTCCCCCCCCAAAACCCCAAGGGCCCCCAAAGGGAAAAGGGGAAAAAATTTTTTTTAAAAAAACCCCCCCTTTTTAAACCCCCCCCCGTCCCAAAAAAATGGGCCCAAAAAGGCCCCCTCTTTCCCCCCTTTTTGGGAAAAAAAATTTTTTTTTTTAAAAAAAAAAACCCGGCCCCTTTTTTAAACCCAAAAAAAAATCCCAAACCCTTCCCCCCAAAAAAAAATTTTTTTTTTAAAAAAGGGGTTTTTTTTTTCCCAAAATTTTCCCCCCCTTTTTTTAAAAAAAAAAAACCCCAATTTGGGCCCCCCCTTTTTTTTTAAAAACCCCCCCAAAAAAAAACCCCAAAAAAATTTCCCTTTTTTTTCCCCAAAAAAAATAAAAATTTTTTTTAAAAAAAAAAAACCCTTTTTTTTAACCCCCCCCCTTTTTCAAAAAACCCCTTAAAAATTTTGGGGGGGCCCCCCCCCCTTTTTTTAACCCCCCCCCCCTTTAATTTTAAAACTTTCCATTTAAAAAAATTTGTTTTCCCCCTTTTTTTGGGGGGGAAAAAATTTTTTTAAACCCCCCAAAAAAGGGGGCCCAATTTTAAAACCCCCTTTTTTAAAAAAAAAGGGTTTTTCCCCCCTTTTTTTTTTGGGTTTTGGGGCTTTTGGGGGGAAAAAAAATTTAAAATACCCCAAATTTTTTTCCCAAAAAAGTTTTTTTTTCCCAAAGGGGAAAATTTTTTTTTTTTCCCTTTTTAAAAAATTTTTAAAAAATTTTTTTTTTTTTAAAAAAATTTTTAAAAAATTTTTTTTAAAAAAACCCCTTTTTAAATTTCCCCCTTTTTTTAAAAAAATTTTTTTAAAAATAAATTTTAAAAAATTTTTTCCCTTTTTAAAAAAAACCCCCCCCCTTTAAATTTTTAAAAAACCCCAAAAATTTTTCCCCAAAACCCCGGGGGGGGGTTTTTTTTAAAAATTTTTTTTAAAAAAGGGAAAAGACTTTTTAAAAAAAAATTTAAAAAAAAACCCCCGGGGAAAATTAAAAGGAAAAAAAAATTTTTTTTAAAAACAACCCCTTTTTAAAACCCAAAAAAAAAAAGGGTTTTTTTAAAAAGTGTTTCCAAAAAATTTTAACCCAAAAAAAAAAATTTTTCTTTTCCCCCCCCCCCCCCCCAAATTTTTAAAAAAAAACCATAAAGCCAATTTTTTTTTTTTCCCCCCCCAAAAAAAAAGGGGGTTTTTTTTTTTTCCCCAAAAAATTTTTGGGGGTTTTTGGGGGCCCCCGGGGTTTTTTGGGGGGAAAAAGGGGGTTTTTTTTAAAAAAAAAAAACCCCCTTTTTTTTTTTTAAAAAGGGGGGGCCCGGGGTTTGGGGGGGGGAAAAAATTTTTTTTTTTTAAAAAGGGAAAAATTGGGAAAAAAGGGGGAAAAAAAAAATTTTTTTTTTTAAAAAAAAAGGGGGGGTTTTTTTGGGGGAAAAAAATTTTTTTCCCCAAAAAAAAATTTTTAAAAGGGGGCAAAATTAAAAAATTTTTTTTTTTTAAAAAAAAAAAAAGGGGGTTTTAAAAAAAAATTTTTTGGGGGGGTTTTTTTTTTCCCTTTTTAAAAAAATTTTTTTAAAAAAAAGTTTTTTGGGGGGGGGGTTTTGGGGTTTAAAAAGGTTTTAAAAAATTTAAAAAAAAAAAAAATTTTTAAAAAAAAAAGGGGGGTTTTTTTTGGGGGGCCCCCCCCTTTTTTTAAAAACCCAACCCAAAAATTTTGGGAAAAACCCCCCCTTTTTTTTTTAAAAAAAGGGAAACCCCCAAAAAAAAGGGGGGCCCCCCCCAACCCCTAATTTTTTTTTCCCCCTCAACCCCCCCCCCAAAAAAAAAAAACCTTTCCCCCCCCTTTCCCCCCAAAAAATTTTCCCCCCCAAAACTTCCCCCCCCAAAAAAAAAAATTTTTTCCCCCCCCTTTCCTTCCCAAAAGGGGGGGGTTTTTTTTTTTCCCCCAAAAAAAATTTTTTAAAATTTAAAATTTTTAAAAAAAATTTTTTTCCCCCCCCCCCCCCCTTTCCCCCCCCAAAAAAAAAAAAGGGGGGGGCCCCCCAAAAAAACCTTTAATTCCCCCCCAAACCCCAACCCTTTTTTCCCCCCCCCCCCTTTCCCTTTCCCCCTTTTTTTTTTAAAAATTTTTTTCCCCCCCAAAAAAAACCCTCCCCCCCCCGGGGCCCCCCCCAAAAAATTTCCCCCCCCCCCCCCCCCCAAAACCCCCTTTTTCCCCCCCGGGGGTTTTTCCCCCCCCAAAAACCCCCCCCAAAAATTTTTAAAAAAAAATTTCCCCCCCCCCCGGGGCCCCCCCCCCTTTTTAAAAAAAACCCCCCCTTTTTTTTTTTGAAAAAAAATTTTTTTAAACCCCCCCCCCCCTTTTCCCCCCCCCAAAAACCCCCCCCCCCAAAAATCCCCTTCCCCCAAAAAAAATTTTCCCCCCTTTTTGGGAAAAAAAAATTTTTTAAAAAAAAAAAAAGGAAAATTTTTTTTGGGGGGGGGTTTTTTTTTTTTTTTTGGGGGGGGTTTAAAAACCCCCCCCAAAACCAACCCCCCCCCCAAAAAAAAAGGGAAAAAGGGCCCCCCCAAAAACCCCTTTGGGGGTTTTTTTTCCCCCCCCCCAAAAAAAAAAAAAAAGGGGCCCCTTTAAAATTAAAAAAAGGGGGGGTAAAAAACCCCCTTTGGGCCCCATTGGGGGAAAAAAAGGGGAAAAACCCCCCTTTTTTTCCCAAATTAAAAACCCCCCCAAAATTAAACCCACAAAACCCCCTAAAAAAAAAAGGGGAAAAAACCCGGGGGGCCCCCCCTTTAAAACCCCAAAAGGGGGGGAAAAAATTTTGGTTTTGGGCCCCCTTTTTTTCCCCCAAAAGGAAACCCACAAAATTTTCCCCCCAAAAAGGGGCCCCCAGTTTTAAAAAAACTCCTTTTGGGGCCAAAAAAAGGTCCGGGGGCCCCCCTTTTTTTTAAAAACCCCGGGGGGGGGCCCCCGGGCCAAACCAAATTTTCCCAAAAAAAAAATTTTTGGGGGGGAAAAAAAAAGGAAAAAAGGGGGGCCCCCCCCCCTTTTTTTAAAAAAAGGGGGGGGGTTTTTTTCCCTTTTAAAAAAATTTTTTTTTGGGGGTTTTTGGGGGGGAAAAAAAAAAAAAATAAAAAAAAAATTTTTTTTTTTTTTTTTTGGGGGGTTTTAAAAAAGGGGTTTTTTAAAAAGGGGGGGGGTTCATTCCCAAAATTTTGGGTTTTTTAAGGGGAAAAAAAAAAAAAACCCCCCCCGGGGAAAACCCCGGGTTTGGGGAAAAATTGGGTTTTCCCGACCTTTAATTCCGGAAAAAAGGGGGGGGCCCCCAAAAGGGGGTTTTTTAAAAAAAGGGGCCCCCAAAAAAAAGGGGGCCCCCCGAAAAAACCGGTTTCCCCCCCCTTTTTTTTTTTCCCCCCGGGAAATAAAAAAGGGGGGTTTTTTTGGGGGGGAAAAAGGGGGAAAAGGGGGGAAACCCCCCCAAGGGCCGGGAAAATTTTTTTTTTTTTTTTGGGTTTTTAATATTGGGGGTTTTTGGGGAAAAAAAACCCCAAAAAGGGTTTTTTTTCCCCCTTTTTTTCCCCCAATTTTAAAAAAGGGCCCCCCCCCCGGGTTTTTTAAAAAATTTGGGCCCCCCGGGGGCCCCGGAAACCCCCTTTTTTTAAATTTCCCCCCTTCCCTTTGGGGAAAAAAAAAGGGATTTTTCCCCTTTTTTTGGGGTCAAAATTTTGGGCCCCTTTTTAAAAAAATTTTGGGCCCCCCCCCTTTTTTTAAAAAACCCCCCCCGGTGGGTTAGGGGGCAAATTTTTTTTTTATTTAGGGGTTTTTTTTTTTTTGGGGGGCCCCCCCTTTTTTTTTTTCCCCCCCCCCTTTTTTGGGGGTTTTTTGGGGGGGGGGCCCCCCCCCCCCCCCCCTTTTTTCCCCCCCTTTTTTTGGGGGGGCCCCACCCTTAAACCCCCCCAAACCCCCCTTTTTTTTTTTGGGGGCCCCCCCAGGGGGCCCCCCCCCCCTTTTCCGGGGGGGTTTTGGTTTTTTCCCCCCCCCCCCCTTTTTTTTTTCCCCCCCGGGGGAACCAAGGGCCCCCAAAAATTTTTTGCCCCAAAAGGGGGCCCCCGGGCCCCACCATTTAAAGGGGGCCCCCCCGGAACCCCCCCCCCCTTTTAAAACAAGGGCCCCTTTTTTGGGGCCCCCAAAAAACCCCCCCAAAACCCAAAATTTTTAAAAAATTTTTTTTTTTCCCCCCCCGGCCCCCCCCAAAAAGGGGGGGTTCCTTTTCCCCCCCCCCGGGGGGGGGCCCCGGGGGGAAAAAACCCCCGGCCCGGGTTTTTCCCCCCCCCCCCCAAAACCCCTTCCCCCCTTTTTAAAAAACCCCCCCCCCCCAAAAAAAACCCCCCCCCAAAACCCTTTTAACCCCCCCCTTTTATCCCCCCCCCAAAAAAACCCCCCCCCCCCCCCAACACCACCCCCAAAAACAAACCCCCCAAAAAAAAAACAACCCCCCCCCCCCTTTTTTTTTTTTTTTCCCCCCCCCAAACCCCCCCAAACCAAACCCCCAAAAAAAAAACCCCCCAACCCCCCACAAAAAATTTCCCCCCCCCAAAAAAAAAAAATTAAAACCCCCCCCCAACCCCAAAAAAAAAATTTTTTTTTTTTCCCCCCCCAAAAAAATTTTTTCCCCCCTTTTTTTCCCTTTTTAAAAACCCCTTTAAAAAAAAAGGGGGTTTGGGGGGGAAAAAAAGGGGGGGTTTTTTTTTTAAGGACAATTTTTGGGGGTTTTAATTTTAAAAATTTTTTCCCCCCCGGGGGGAAAAATTTGGGGCCCCCCCCAAAAAACAAACCCCCCTTTTTCCCCTTGGGGGGGGGGAAAATTTTTTTTTTTAAAAAAGGGGGGGCCCCCTTTTTTTTGGGGGGGAAAAAAAAATTTAAAAGGGGGGAAATTAAAATTAAAAATTTTTTTTGAAAAACCCCCTATAAAAAAAAAAATTGGAATTTTAAAAAGGGGGGGAAAAACTTTTTTTTTTTCCCCCGGGGGGGGGTTTTTCCCAAAAAATTTTTAAAAAATTAAAATTTTTTTTTAAAAAAAAAAAAAGGGGGGGGGGGGGTTTTTTAAAATTTTTTTAAAAAAAAAAAAACCCCCCGGGAAAGGAAAAAAAACCCAAAACCCCCCAAAGGGGAAAAAAAACCCCCCCCTTTTTTTTTTTTTTTAAAAAAAACCAAAAAAAAAAAAAAGGGGGGGTTTTGGGAAAATTTAAGGGGAAATTTTTTTTTAAAAATTTTTTTTTGGGTTTTTTGGGGGGTTTTTTTGGGATGAGGTTTTTTTTTTTTTAAAATTTTTTGGGAAAAAATTTTTCCCCTTTTTTCCCTTTTTTTTTTTTAAAAAAACCCCCCGGGGGGGGGCCTTTTTTTTTTGGGGGTTTTTGGGGGGGGGGGGGGCCCCGGGGGAAAAAATTTAAAAAACCCTTTTTAAATTTTTAAATTTTTTTTAAAAAGAAAGAAAAAAGGGGGGGTTTCCCCAAAATTTTTTCCCCCCCTTTTTGGGCCCCCTTTAAAAGTTTAAACCCCCGGGGGGGGGTTTTTTTAAAAAGGGGCCCCCCCTTTTTTTGGGAAAATTTTTAAGGTTTTTCCCCGGGGGGGGGTTTTTTTTTAAAAACCCCCTTTTGGGTTTTTTTCCCCAAAAAATTTGGGTTGGCCCTTTTTTGGGGGGTTTAAAAAAAAAAAATTTTTTTTTTAGGATTTTCCCGGGGGGGGGTTTTTTTTAAAAATTTTTCCCCCAAAAAAAAAAAGGGAAAACCCCTTTTTGGGGGGAAAAAAACCTTTTTGGGTTTTTTAAAATTTTTTAGTGTTGGGGGATGTGTGGGGCTTATTTTTTGTGGGATGATTTGATTTTTTTTATTGGTATATTTTGGGGGAACAAGCTTTTTGATATTTTTAAAATCGTTTTTTGGAGGGCAAGGTGAATAAACTACTGCAATCCTAGTAGTGTTTTTTTGTCTTTATTTTTAACAGGGCTCACCGTCCAGCATCCGTGACAAGTTAGTTTTACTGGGGGTGATACGTTTACGGGATACCAAATTTAATTTTGTTTTTTAGGTTTTTTTTTAAATTAAAAAGAGCTTTAAAAAAAAGTTTATGCAATATTTAGCATCGCTATCTTTGAGTACGTTCCATTTAAACTGTCAATCATTATGCCTGGCTATGCCCACGGGGTAGGGCCCCAAACGGGCCCCGGCTTTTCTCCTCCAAAGAGGTTAAAAAAGCTTCCCAAATGCTGGTTGTGCGGGCCCCGCTTGTTAGGCTGCACAATTTTTGGATCCCTTTCGTCCATTTGCAGGCAGTTACTTCCCATTAGGAAGTACAGGTACGTCCAATGTAGGGGAAGGGGTTAAACTCAATGGGGCAAATGAGCATTGTATGGTGTGGCAGCCCTACCTGCGGGAATTTAAAATGGCGTTTCCCCAAAATTGGTAAAAAAAAAAACAAAAAATACCAAAAACCAAAATTTTTTTAAAAAAAAATTTCTTGCCCCTAAAAAAACCCAATTTTGAGCTTATACAAAAAGGGGGAAGATTTCTTGAGGAGAGCAAAATTGGGGGTTAAAGTTTTGATTCCCTTTTTCCCCTATTAAGTTTCTTTTTTTAAAAAAAGTCATTAGGGGAAAGAAGCGAAGAAGTAAGCGCCCCTATTGGATTGTAACAAGTGGATGGCCAGTAATTGGGCCAAAGGGGCGGGGGTATTTTTGGCAGGCAGAGCTAATTTTTAGGCGGGGGCAGGGGAGTAATTAGTTTAAAAAATATATATTTTTAAAATAATAAATCTTCCGAATTTCCTTCCTCCACTCTCTTGGGGGGCCACTCTCACCCGGGCGGGCTGTGGGCGGCTTGGCCTCCTGGGAGTGTTCTGCCTTGGCCGCTGCTTGACCGCGCGGTGCAGGGGCGGCCGAAATAGCTGCTCCCTGGGTCTGTGACCCCATGCAGGTTTTGGGCAAAGAGGGGCCGGGGCCCCTGGCCGGGGGGCCCCTTTCCACGGGGAAAAACCATTGCAGCCCTTGAAGTGCCCCCATGGCCGGCACTCGGAGCCCGCCAGGGGGAAACAGGGGGCCCCTCGGGGGTTCCCGAGCGGGCTGGGGCCCATACCCCAGCGGACCACCAGGCAAATGCCCGGTTTGCTCTATGGGCAGTCCGGGCCTGGCTTATCAAAAAACACATAAGTAATCTTAAATGTTGAGTGGCTTTGGTAAACCAAGAATATCTTGTACTAACTCTGAATTATAGTTAGAGCTGCATTCATAGTTACACTGTTTGTCATCGGAAACTGTCAGCAAGATAATCAAGCTTAAAGGGATATTTTTCACTACAATGATTAGCTTTATATGTAGGGAAGGGAAAAAACAGACTATTACCCCCTACATTTTTGTTTTAAATTTTCTTTGGCAGAAGTAAAGAAGATTTTATTCCCCATAAAGCCCCCAAGGTTTTTTTGGTTGGCCCCCCCCCCTGTTCCTTTTTTTTCTCATTTCTCCAAATTGTGTTCAGTTCTGCCAAGTGGTCCTCCTGCGAGTCTTTCTTAGTAACAGAATTTGTTTATTTAAATAAAGAGAAATTTCATTTTTTTTAGAACGGTTGCTTATGTAATAGGGAAGGCACCCGCACTCATGTCATGTAAAAAGGGAAAAGCTAGGAATAGAGAGTGATTGTCAATCACTGTTAGACCCGCCCCCAAACTAAAGGGAAAGGGAAATCTAAGTGCTGTGGCTCTTTTGAAACTGCTGGTGGAAAACCCCCTTTTCTGAAAATTTTGTAAAATTTATACTGTACGCACCCCGGATAAATTTTTATTGTTTTGGAGACACCCTTTGGGGTTTTTTTGTTTGGGCCCCACATATTCAGTCAGGATTGGGCACGCAGTCAGGGCCGGGACGAGGGTAGGCCAAAGGAGGCGATCCTAGGGCGCCTACTTGCCTATTAAGGGGCGCCCTCAGGGCCCCGACCCTGCCGGGTCCCCGGCCTTGCCATGGGCCTGAAGCGCGGCGGGGCTCTGTGACCCCTTCTGCGGAGCGTGCGAGCGTCGCTCGGACAGTGTCGGGCCGCTCCCGGAGGATCGCTGGGTCCTCCCCTTGGCCCCGGGCGAAAAGCGGGGCGCCCGGGGCCCCTAGCGGAGGACCCCCCGGGCTGTCGGCGCTCGCTGGCCGGGATGAAGGATGCATCGCGACGTGCCCCTCCCCGGGCGCACAGCCGGGCACAGGCCCTGCGCCCCAGGAGTGGGGGAGGGCGCCGGGTGGAGGCGGGACCGAAGAGGAGCCGTGCCCCGGGGCAGGTGTAAGTTGTTTTTGTTTTTTTTTTCCCGCTGTTTTCCCTATAGCCCGCCTGTAGCCCCTTTAGCCCGTGTAGCCCCTATATGGCTGTAGCCCCCTTTGACTCCTGTGCCTATAAGCACCTGAGCCCCCATATGCCCGCGTAGCCCTATATGCCTGCCTGTGGC
>JAODAL010049348.1:0-28260 GCA_025379985.1 Phyllomedusa bahiana | reverse complement strand
TAGCCAGGTTGCGGGCTTCCCGTTCGAGGTAGGGCCAGGGGAAGAAATTTAGCACAGGGCCTTAAACCAGGGGCAGTATATAGCCAGGCGGGGCATCTATAGGTAGGCGGGGCAGTTATAGCCAGGCAGGGGCGTATATACCCGGGCAGGGCCAATATGTATTAGCAGGCAGGGCCAGGGGGTATATAGGCCAGGCAGGGCCAGGGGGTATTACCACGGTCCAGGGGGTATTACCCAGGCGGGGCCAGGGGTGTATAGCCACCCGGGGGGGGGGGGGGGGGGGGGGCACGAGGGGTATAGCAGCCAGGGCAGGGGTGTATAGCAGCCAGGGCAGGGGTATATAGCCAGGCGGGCCAGGGGTATATACCCAGGCGGGCCAGCCCCAGGGGTATTGCCGGGCGGGGCCGGGGGGTATATCCCGGGGCAGGGCCAGGGCAGGGGTATATAGCCGCGGGTAGGGGTATATAGCCCCAGGGCCCCAGGGGTGTATAGCCGGCAGGGCCAGGGCCAGGGGTGTTACCCGGGCAGGGCCAGGGCCAGAGGAATAGCCAAGCGGGGCCAGGGGTATTAGCCGGCTGGGAGGGGTGTATAGCCAGCCAGGGCCGGGGTTGTATAGAGCCGGGGCCCGGGGGTGTAAACCAGGGGGCCGGGGTGATAGCCAGGCGGGGGGGCCGGGGAGGTTAATAAGGGGCGGGGGGCCAGGGGTTTCTGCAGGCAGGGCCAGGGGTGTATGCCAGCGGGGCCAGGGGGTTTAAAGCACCCCAGGGCAGGGGTTTTTGCCAGGGCCGGGCCGGGGAATTATAGCCGGGCAGGGGCAGTAAGTAGTTAAAAAAATAAAAAAAAGATTTACTCACCTGTTGTCTTTCCTCTCTTCCCCAAGTCCGTCCGGAGCGGCCCCTTCAACCCCAGTGGGGGCCCCGGAGCAGGCGCGATGCTTATCAATCGCGGCCTGCCCCCCGGCCCCTGGGAGCTGAACGACGGGATCAATAGATCCCCGTGTTCGCCCGGCTGCCTGCACCCCGCGGTGCAGGGCGGGCCCCCTGATGGTGCATGGCTGGGACGTGACCCGGCCCCCCGCAGGAGGGGGGGGCCCGTCGGCCCCTGCCAAGGGGTCCCGGTGCATATCGACCAATGCGGCCCTGTGCGTGCGCGGACTCGGGGGGGGGGGACACCAGCCCCATCGGCGGGCGCTCCGGCCGGCCTGCGGCCCCCACCCACAGCCGCCCCTGCCCCCATGGCCCGTTCGGGCCTGGAGAGGTCCCTTGTAGCTGTGTGAGGGTTTTAAGGGATTTTGCCATGAAGTAAGATTGACGTGCGAAGCTTGCAAATTAAATAATAAACATTTTCACCATTCATTATTATTAAAAATTCTGTATCGTTTTTGTTTTAGCTGCTCCTTTAGTGATCCATAGTGTATAGCTCATCTCCAGGGGATACAACCAGGGCTGAGAGTGGCCAGACATGCTCAGACATCACCTCTCCTCTCAGGCAGCTACTGAGTGCTCAAACCCCAGGTGCTGTCCTTCTACTCCTGTCCTGTGAACTCCTTAGTAATTAGTCAAACAGTGCAAATAAAACGGAAACCTCAATCAGGTCTGTGTATTGATAAAGAGGAAAAAAATCTACAAGGTTGGTTCCTGCAGGGATTTGAACCTAGGACCCTTGTGCTGTGAGGCAAACATTTTACCTCTGAGCTACTCACAGCTTTATATATAAACAGACCTTTCTATGACTAGAGAGAGAAAAGGCATGGTGGCTTGTTGATGTCATCCTGCTGGGTCACATGATATGTAATTCAAACAAATCACACACGCCCCTTCTGAGCACACAGAGCTGGATGCAGGAGGTATGAAATGAGATCGTGGCAAAACCTCTTTAAAATTGCCTTTTGCACCTCACAGGCATTTACATATAACAAGGCATTATGGGAAGAGAATTGAATGCTCTAAACCTCTTCTATTGGATGTAGCCATCCTCAAGTTGCTTGAGACTCACCGAGTCTTTCTCACTCATTGCATCTTACCCAACCAGCCAGTAAGCTCTGCTCTGCACGAACTGAGGATGGTTACATCCAATAGAGGGTGCTTAGAGCATTAAAGGGGTTGTCTCACTACAAGGATTGCTTCTTTTTATGTTAAAGATCTTGTAAAAAACATGTCACTTTGCAATATATTTCCATTACCAGTGTCCTACTTATTCTGAGATATTCCCTCTTCTATGAGCTGCATCAGCTCCTCAGGTCGCTATAGCTACAGACCTGTTCAATCTCTCATGATAGGCTGCAAACACAGGTTGCTATAGCTACAGACCTGGCTTTCTACTGCAGCCTAATGGAAGCCAGTAAACAGCCCTGAAATTCAAATGAAACCAAGAAAACAGGATGTTTCCCAACCCACCCCCCCCCCCCCCCCCCCCCCTTTTATTATATTTCAGCCGTAAGATGAATAAATGTAGTGAGACAACCCCTTTATGTAAGCACTCTCTTCACTTAATGCACCTTTTTACCATTGTTTATATTACCTGTCTTTTAAGATTAGTATTTGTTTTTTTAACATTAAACCCAAGGCCTAAGCCAGAGGGGTGTATTGGGCGGATTTGCCTGCTAATTTCCAACCCAAAATTAACAAAATAAGAAAAATGCTGAATGATATAGCCTTCGCGCTTTGTAACATCGCACCATTTGATACTTGCTTTATATTGAAACACTCATTTATCATGCTATATATAAATAAAGGGTGGAGGATGGATTATTTTTAGAACTGCGATATACACCATAGGCTGTGTGTGCTTTTCTGACATTCTCTGTCATAGAAGCCAAAATTGATCTATCTGCCTCAGGATTACTCTGACAGGCCATTATCTTTCAGTAGGTAGGTATTAAGGTCCCTCATTAAAATATGATTACCAATAATATTCACTCTCCTCTGTTCCCTGGATTAACAACACATTCAGCCACAAGACGTGCCCATACAATTGAGGCACCTTCACCACTACAGTATTGTCTTGGACAGCGATGTGACGAAACCAACACTCTTTCCCTACAGGCAAGATTGCTGGACTTACAGGGCATTCAGCAAGTTTTATCCAGGGCACAAGTCCGAGAATAAAGTGTTTAGCAGCCCGCCCCTGCTGGGCAGTGATTGTATGGTTGTTCTGCTACAATTAAGTGTCACATGTGTTAAAGTGTCTCTTAGTTTTTTGTTTTTTTTTAAATTAGCCACACGCGTCAGGACTATTCTAGAAAAAGACATATCGAAATGTTATTTTTTCAATCTGAGAACCGCTATTCTTGCATTATAATGACAATGCTACCTTTGTATTACTCACCAGTTATATGGAAAACATTCCTACCACTGGGTTACAGCATTACTTACGTAGGTAGGAGATAGGCCTCATCGGTATTATAGTTATGCTCCACAGGTAGGTAGGAAGCTAGTTTGACCCTCAGCTTGGTAGGATGGAGGTGCCTGCCACTAATAGCGTAGGTTAGGTTGGTCCCCAGGTAGGTAGGTGATAGTGGGCCCCAGGTAGGTAGATGATATGTGGAATGCTGGCAGGTAGGTGATAGGTTGTCTACTGGTAGGTGACAGTGGGCCCCTGGAAGGTGACAGTGGGCCCTCAGTAGGTAGGTGGTAGGTAGGACTCCATTACTTAAAGAAAGAAAAGAAAGAAAAAAATAAACTCAACTCTCTCCACATTACTCTGACGTGATGAGCAGCGGCCTGGAGATGAGAAAACATGTAGGATGGCTACGATGAGAATTATTTGTAAGCAACCTCAATGTTTTTATTGAGGGACACAAGAACACAAGATTTACAACTATGTCTTTGAGAAGACTGGTAAGAAGCCTGCGCCAGTCTAATCTAAATGGGGTATCCCAATCTTATAAAGAGATGGCATATTGCAAAAATATTTCTGTTTTTTTATAAGATGGGGACACTATATGAGTGCGAGGTGCTGACTTCTAGAAGCCCTCATAACCTAAGAATGATGGAGCAGTGGTTGTGGTGTAGTTAGAACTTTTGCCGCTCAAGGCTGTCTTTGCAAACCTTTTATATCAGAACACACCCATTTTTCATGCCCTCCTGTTTTACAGGCCCTCACCCCCCCCCCCCCCCCCCCCCCCCCCCCCCCCCCCCCCCCCCCCCCCCCCCCCCCCTCCCCCCCCCCCCCCCCCCCCCCCCCCCCCCCCCCCCCCCACCCCCCCCCCCCCCCCCCCCCCCATTGCACTCAGAAATCATTATTCTTCCCTGTATATAATCATGTTTTCTGTTAATATGTCGAAGTGCAGATTTGTTTAATTGTCTGCTTAATATAACCTATAAACACTGCCTTATAGTGTCCTACATACCATAGTCTCACTCGGATATTGGATTGGACACTCCACCTTATTCAGGTCCAACTACTATCATTTATATGTCTGCTCATCATTAGGATTCATTTTATAACAGATAAGTCTTTAAAGCACTATGTGAGACCCTAATGTATGATATTATGATTCATATACTTCGTGATTATGTAAATTTTGATCCCCGAGGTCTCTAATCAGATCTCACTGAGAATATCGATAGATTTATTTTATGAAAATATTGGAGTTAACATCTCTATTATCCTACTATAGATTTGTTTTGACATTAATCATCCATAATTGACTGATTATTTTACTTTATTAAGATACTTTGTATTTGCATTTGCCATGCTTTTTTTGGCTAGGTTTTTGTTCCCTGATGTATCACCTAAGGCTAAGTTTCACATCATGGTATTCTCTTTCCCGGATTTTTGCCGGATTCAGTGTTTAGAATCAGCCCGAAAAGCCAACAAACACAGTGCCTGTGTAGACATAATGAAAAATTCCTTGCTATAGTCTACAAGGACTGATTTTTTTTTCGATTTTTTTTTTTATCCCCACAATTTTTTTTTTTTTTCCACATTTTTTCTTTTTTTTTTTTTTTTAGATCAGGTTTCAAATCATTCCAGTATCCAGCGATTTTTAAAAACAATAATTCATGCCAAATTGCCAATTTCCCAGTAAATTCAACAGTTCCGGGCCAAGTTCAGCTATTTCTGCGTTAACCAACAAATCTGCCCAGCAAATAAAACATGGTCCAACACACGGACCGAGCAAATGTTAAAGTGCCGTGAATTTTAGACAGAATTCTACTATATTTGCCCCTGTGATAGACACGCTAAGAGACCATAGGGGGTTACACAATTTTTACTACTATACGGTGTTTATTGTGTAAATGTGTGTACATGTACTTGTGGTAATGATAGTCCTTATTGGAGTGTAATAAGCAATTGTTTTAGTGTCCATGTTTGCTGGCCACTAGTTCTCCTTGTTGCCCTGGTTGTAAGCCATTATCAGTATATTTACGTCCATAAAGGTTTCAATAGGGTTTTCCAGGGCTATGCGCTAGACAAGTAGCAGGTTCCTGTAGGGGGCGCCACACTTATTGGGGGTGGCTACCCCAAGAATTATCGTTAGGGAGGATATAGTTAGTTCTCATAGGGGTTTGTGTAGGATTTTTTTGTATATAGTTTTATTTAGGTGTATACTAATAAAATTTATATTTTAGATTTTTTTACAGGACATACAATTTTGTAGTTTGCGTGCATTAGTGCCACATAGTGGATCAGACACCAGCCTCAGCGTCATTATCACATGGACAGTGAACAAAGAACTAATCTCAGCACAGAAGCAAAAAATCTTCTCATGGGAATTGGGAGACATATGAAAACTGTTAGTTTCTCCGAGATTAGATTATTCTCACCAGTTCATCGTGCAGTTGGAGGATTGAGTAACTCAGAAAATAATGATCTGAGTCTCAGCTTCACTTCTAAGTGAGAATGACAACAAGCCACAAGGTCCGAATCCTGGGACTAATGAATGGAGGAACAAATAAAACGTAAGTGGAGGGCCGGGCACGAAAAACATGATCAAAACGAAACCAGCTGACCCCCTTGGATGGCCCTCAGACAAGAGATAAACGATTGCCCCTGGTGGGGAATATCTCAGACTTCTATACTTAACCACAGGATCAATGTTAACCCTTTTGTCTATAGGGACTCAGTTTTTCTACCTACATAAATTTTAACCATTTTTGATACCCTGCAATAGCATGTTAATTCATTTTCAAGAATATTGCATTAAAAATAAGTTTTTTCAGGTCCCGCGAGGAACATTCTTCTGAAGAGGGTATGGTTTCCCTGATTCAAATCACACTGAGTATTTCGTTACCTCTGCATTGACTAATGATAGGTATTTACAGTTGTGACTTACCTGTCCTAGTTTTGCGGAACTTCGTAGTATATCTGTAATTACGTTCTCTTCAAAGTGAGTCCTATTTATCATATTTCAGAATGAAAAATTTGTCACAGGGTAACAAAGATTTTTATCCGGCTGCATTCGCGTCCTCCAGGATTGGAATTTGTTTCTAGAAAAGTGTTTAGAGAAGATATTTTGTTTTCTCAATGATATTATGCTCTGGTGTTTCTTTGTAAACG
Source organism: Phyllomedusa bahiana (assembly GCA_025379985.1). NCBI lineage: Eukaryota > Metazoa > Chordata > Amphibia > Anura > Hylidae > Phyllomedusa > Phyllomedusa bahiana. Next base: position 21,756 of record JAODAL010049348.1, on the reverse strand, counting down.
ATTTCAATCCTTTCATCGGGAGATAAAACGTGCCCTGTAAGAATGGAAGAATAATCCTGAAGTCTGCTCATCGACAAGCTGATAAGGGTGGATATGTTGTAGATTCTCGACAAGGGTCAATACCTGCCGCTGAAAAATAAAAAAATGTTAAGCCAAGCCCAGACTTATATCGTGAATTGAATAAAAATCTACGCACTGGTAACTTTTTCCTACATCTTAAGGAGATTCTGGGGTTTTGGGGATTTAGCTATCATTGTTATCACCCAGACAAATGTCAGAATTTTTATTTCTAATTCCTCCCCCCCCCTCTGATTGATAAACCATTCCCTATCCATAAACATTACTTACCCAAAATACACAATGGTGGCTTTTTTTCCACACCTGTATTCACGACCAAATTGTGTGGGTATAGAGTTCTTAGATGAAAAATTAGCGTAGATGGTGGTTACTCAATTCAGACGCTGAAGTCAAACATATTTCTAGGCTTACTCATTAGACACGAAACCATGTAATAGTTTCTCTTGAGTCTAAAACATTTGACAATAGTTGTTGCATAGCTTAGTCTGTGACGTGGGGGCCCCCTCTACACCAGCATCCACCCATGATCGCCTCTTTGATTTTTTTTTGGAACAATTTCTTGTTAATAAAGTTTCTTTGATTATCAATATAATAATTTTCTTATTCGATCAGTTGAATTTTTGCTTGAAGCCATAATTTTTTTTGTATTTGATGACACTTATTATTTGCAATTACAAAGCGTGCGCCAATGTGGGCGAGGTTTTCGCCCTCATTGGCCAAACATTTATATGGATATGTGGGAGGAAATTTACATCCTTTTCCTTACAGATACATCTTTTGCCCCTCACACCAGGTGGTATGGGAGGTTATAGATGATCTCCCTTCAGGGGGGGATCACAACAGGAAGCGAGAATCCTTTGTTTCTTATTTTAAATTCTAACAACTTTAATTTAAAATTCACGTATCATTTTGTTCTCTCAAAATTGATTTTTTGGATATTACTTTGGAGGTTGGAGATGCCATGCGTGAAGGTAGCCCCCAATATAAGAAAAACGTAATGCCACGGAACACAAATCTTACACTCCACTTCCACCATCACACGCCATGTTGTTAATAACATCGCCCTTATGGGGAATTGCCTCAGACTATAGGAGAAACTGCACTGATGATGCTACAATTTACATATCACATGTTGTCGAAAATACTCGCTAAGGAGCTTTGCTGAACGTTCGTATTCCTATAGAGTAATTGATAATGCTTTTTCCATATCATAAAATATTGAGAGGGAGGTTTTATTACAACCAAGGCCAAAAAACATAACTAAGTGCAAAACAAGGATAATATTTAAAATTGTTGTTTTCTGCTCTATATATAGCAATCAATATGAAGTATGTTAAAATTGATATATGAAACATTTGCCTTTATTTAGATTCAAGCAGCGAAATCTTGAAAGCCTGTTAAAAAATCATCTCGTTTTGTATCTCAGACCGATTCGGCTTCTTTGCGAGATCTTTTATCTCCCAGCTTGTTACCATCTATTTCAAGCAAAAACAAACTGGCCTAAATTCCAGCGGGTTTTACAGGTGTGGCCACACATATTGCAAAGCATGCCAAATATGTCATTGTAAGAAGCACTTTAAGTCTTGTTATAATGGTAATACTCTTCAATAATTAAAATGATATAAACTGTATCACATAGGATTGTCATCTATCTTGTTGAGTGTAAATCATGCAAGCTCAAGTATGTGGGCCTGACACACTGGAAACTGGAATGTCAGGATAAGACAACATGTGTCTGACGTTGTTCACATTGACAAATTTGCTTTCATCGTTTCTAAACATTATCCTGCCAGGTTCATAGGCGGTATTAATTTTTTTTTCTTTTACAGGCCATAGAGAAATGATAAGCACTAGAGAGGGGAGGAGTTAGTCATAAACAGTTGCTGGTACAAGATAACAAAGTTGTTGTTCTCTCTTGGAACTCGCGTTCTATAGGCCGCTTAATTTTGTGACACAGACTTCATTGTTTTTTTTATTAATTCTGTAATTAGAGCTTGCTTAAATCTTTGATAAACACTTTAGTGACGTGTTGTTAATGCTGAAAATAAATTGTAAAAACCTTTTCATGTTAGTGCTTATATTTATTTATATGGCCCCCCCCCATATGTTTAATTTGAAAATAATAAATTCTTATTTATGACATTAACATTTTTTGTGCTGACCCTTGTTTATTTATGCCGAGAGATATAATTGTCACAAATCTTGTGCATTTATTTATATTTTACTTCATTTTAACCGATAGTTTTTATTTTTATACATCTACGGTTTGACATTGTGCTAGATTAACAGTGTAGATTACACTACTTCATTGAGAGATGAGATCTTTTGTGCCTCCTTGCAACTTCTATACAATTTGTGTTATGTTGTATTGTAGTTGCGTTAATCGCTCTCTCGACTGTTTTTATATTTGTGTTTTATTGGGAGTCTTTTCTTATTCTCATGCTTGATTAATCACATGGGTGTTTTTATCAATGGATCATAATTTGCATACACCAGTTATGTGACTTCAGCATTCCTATATAAATCAGAGTGATTTTGTATTTGATGTGGGCCACGACTAAGGGAGATGTGGCTCTTGAAACGCGTCGACCTGTACATCTTCGTTTTACCTGATGCTAAAGCTCTGATGTAAGACAACTATAATTTTGGACTGCTCCACTTCTGTGAATTTCAACCTTTTGGACTATGTTGTTTTAACAAGTATTTTGGAATAAGCATTCAACTTGATATCTCTTCATTCACTTGCGAGCTAATCTGACAACTTTTATAATTTCATATGTTATGGGACTTGTTGATCACCTTGGATCCACGAGCACCTGCATAAGAAGGTTTGTAAAAGGCATAAGTTGTCAAGAGTGAGCTGACAACTTATGTCCAAAACCAACTACTGGCATCCAGGGACTCACTATGTATCGTCTTCTCTGATGGGAGTAGCTTCTTTTACCCTTTTCTTTTCCATCCAGTCACAAACAACGCCACAAACTCCTCGGGCCACAACTCGTCAGTGCGAAATAACCAACACAAACCATATAGACTTCCTTACTTTACCTGTCTTCCCTACCACTTAATTTACTTTCTGTATGAGGTACCATCCCCTTAAAATTGGTAGGTAGTTATTTGCCCCCCCATTTAAGTAGGTAGTTTTATAGTTCCCCCATTTGCCGTAGGTAAAGAGACCACCGTAGGTAGGTATATGGCCCACCTATAGGATTGTAAATATACAGCCTCCTGCATAGTTCGATAAGCGTAGGTATACTGACCCTTGTAGATAGGTTGGTATAATTTCCCCCCCTGTAAGTATGTAATACAGCCACCTGACTACATAGGTAGGTTTTCATACCCTGTAGTTCGATAAACAGCCCCATGTAGGTAATTAGGTATATATGCCCTTGTAGGTGGATAGTAGGCTATACATGCCCCACATAGTTGGTATAGAGCTCATGTTAATGAGGCATGGTATAATGCCCCCATAGGTTGATATAAAGCCCCTACAGGTAGGTAAGTTCTACAGCCCTCTGTAGGGTATATAGCTCCCTGTAGATAGATGATATACAGCCTGCTGATAGGTATATATACAGACCCCCTGTAGGTAGATAGGCTTCATTACAACCCTCTGTTGTATAGAGTAGGTATTTAACGGCCTATGTAGGTATATAGGGTTGAGTATACAACCCCTATTAGATAGGTAGGTGATATTTGTCACCTGTAGGTAGATAGGTATGCATGCCTCTCTGTCATATGTAGGCTTAAAGTCCCCCTGTAGATATATATTGGTAGCCGCTTAGACTGAACTAGAAATAAAACATAAAAGAAATTAATACTCACCTCTCCCCAATTTACTCACAGCAGTCAGCTCCGAGAGCTATTGTCTGGACCTATGAGCAGCGTCGACGCCTGGATGTTGCTACCAGCATCTGCTAGTCAGAAGCCGTGGGGCCTATAGCCACTAAATCAGAATCAAAAAAAGGAAATTTTATGAATTGTTTGTTTAACCATTTTTTTCCAATTGCTACTTTTGGTTTGTCGAGAGAACTGCTGCTCTATATGGTTCAAATGTAGGGTCCAGTAATATTTGTAGGTTTACTCTATCAGGGTATGTAGCCCTATAAACCTGTTTCCTGCGGGTTTACAATATACAAACACAGGCAGGATGCAGTTTAGCTTTAAATGCGGCTAATCCTTGTTCCCCCACACAGTCAAATCCACCGTATATATATAAAATACAAATCCATAGCAGAAATTTGAGAATAGTACCCTGAACTTAGCTCCTTACCAACACATGACATAGAGTTATATCTGATGCAAGTACAGGAGCATGGAGCAGACTTGTTGAGCTTACGCTATACCTATCAGGTAATGCCTGTTAGTTACAATCGGGACCTGTCGTTAGCAGAGAAAGCTCCAATCCCAGCATTCTAACATCTTGGGTCCCATGGCTAACGCATCTGGAGCATCTAAAGCAGTGTTTCTCAACTGCAGTCCTCAAGGGCCACCAACAGGTAAAGTTTTCAGGATTTCCTGAGTATTGCACAGGTAATATCATTATTTTCAATGCATTGTGTGGGAGATCCTGAAAACATGAGCTGTTGGTGGGTCTTGAGGACTGGAGTTGAGAATCACTGATCTAAAGGATTAAGGAATGGTTCCATTGCCCGATCGGTCCCCCCATGACGGGTATTGCTGATCAGTGGTCAAAGCGCATAGCGCAGGGTCTAATAGGAGAGCCATTTTGTACACTGTTCTGTAATATATGCAAGTGATTGTACCCCCTTGGGGTCAAGTACCCTATGGAGACTTGAAGAGGTTTTCTCACTATGCAGTTTTACAAAGCCACAACCAGCTTCACACTGCTCAGGCTGTGGGTGGTTCTATAACAACCATTGGCATATCAGTTCTGCTGTTCCTAGTTATTTTGGTTACATTGACATGACTCAAGGAGATCTCTAAAATGTACTATACAAAACTACTATTTCTAGAGATAAGACTCTGCAGGACTTACCATGGAGCAAGTGATACCAGCTTAAAGCAATAAGAGATAGCAGAGAGCAGGGAGAGGTGGTCTTAAACCAGAAAACTCCTATAAATTATTTTTTATCTCCTAACCAAAGAAAAATCAGCTAAGCAATGTTATTTAGTAATAGTCTTCATTTACCTTTCTCTACATGTGAAAAGCTAATCATTGTAGTGAGAAAACCCCTTATAAGGGAAAATGATATAAAAAAAATACCTATTGTTTAACTCACTTTTTTTTTCATTTCCCATATTGAAATGTTGAAATCCTGCAGTTATCACTTTGGCCACTAGGCCTAAAAATTATTGTGAGTTTTTTTTCCACTGTTTTAACATTTACTTCTTTTTTTACTTGTACCTATAGGGAACTTGACTCGGTGATCTCACCACTGCTGCAATGGGTTGTTATGGCAGACATTGGCAGGTCCACATATGGGATATCTCATAAAATGGCAGAGTTTGGGGAATCAATATTAAGTTGCATTTTCCTGGTCACACCTACCGTGTTCCAGTGAATAATGGATAAAAATTGAAAATCTGCAAAAAAAGTGAAATTTTGAAATTTCACCTCCACTTTGTTTTAATTTCTGTGAAACAACTAATGGGTTAATAAACTTCCTAAATGCTGTTTTGAATTCTTTAAGAGGTGTAGTTTCTTATATGAAGTCTTTTATGGGGGTATCTAACATACAGGCCCTTCAACGCCACATCAGAACTAGACTGGTTCCTAAAAAAAAGTTGTACATTTTCTTAAAAATTTGAAAAATTACTACTAAATTTCTAAGCCCCCTAAGGCCATGAAAAATAAAAGACATTTAAAAATTATGCCAGCACTACAGTAGAACATGTGGTAGATGCTAGTTATAAATGATTCACATTTTTGAACTTTGAAAATGGCAAATTTTCGAATTTTCAGGACATTTTAATATTTTTCACATATAAAAAGGATTTTACGGATCAAAATTTCGTACTAACCTAACAAATGTTAAAGAGAAAATAATCCCCTAAAATCACATGGATTGGTAAAGTTTTTTTCACATAAAAAGGGTGACATGTCAAAATTCAAAAATGGAGCTCTGTCCTTAAAGGATTTTTGGTCTCACTAAAAAGGGCTTTCGCCTACAAAAAATGGTTGGAAAGAAAAGGGATTTTTGAATTCAGGGGCGTGCTTTTTCTGCCTCTTTCCCCCCCCCTTCCCCTCAGTACACGACAGCTCCCCCTCCCCCAAAACCCCAGAAAATTTATACGGCGGGGGGGAGGGCGGGGGGGTTTTTGCTCCCAGAGTTAACCCTGTGTGTCCCTCCCAAAAAATCTCTGCCCCATTTGCGAATCGCCCAAAACTGGGGTTTGGCTGACCCTTTTGCTGCTCCTCCCATAGGGGTCGGGGAAAAACCAAGGAGAGGGTTGATCTATAGTGGCTATGGAGCCAGGGGTTTCGGGTTGAAGCTGGGGTTTCCTAATAGCAGGGGCAGGGGGGATGCAAGTGTTCCTTTACCCTTTTTTTCTAGCTTATAAATCCCCCCACTGACATCTAAAAGCAAAAAAAAAAAACAAACCCGTCAGAACAAAAAAAGGGGGCGGGCTGGGGAATTTTGATTTTCTTTTAATCAATGTTCACTAACACAGAGGGGCAGGGGGGAGGGAAATGTTTCACTTTCCCCGTTGTTTTTTTCTTTTAAAGTTATGGTCAAAGCTCCAAAACCCATATCTTTTTTTTTAATATAACACACTTCACTGCTTACATCCTACTGACCAAAAGACCCGCCTCCCCCTTTCAAACTTTCCTCAATTTGTGTAGGGAGGCGGGAAAAGGGGGGCGGGGACACACGGGGTTTTAAAATCCATACAGACCCCGAACCAGACCCTTCCCCCCCCCCCCAAATTTACAGAAGTTACTGTGTGGAGGGCTCTGTGCTCGGACCTGTTTTTCAAAGCAAAATGAGTCACCAGGACGGGCACCAGCGAGAAAAAAATCAACAGGTCGGCTGCTATAGTGATTTGGGGAGCTGATGTACTCCTACCCCGGGGAAAAACTAGAAATCGGTAGGACATTTGTAATAAACATATTTTGCAAAGCTGTTTTTTTTTTTTTTAAAGATCTTTTAAAAAAAAACCCCAAATCTTTGTACGGGGACAACCCTTTAAGGGGTTATTTAAAAGAAATTTTAACTTTGGGCTTTCAGATTTCGTTTTTTCTGAAACAAGTTTCCCCGATTCCCCAATTTAAGGGAAATATGAAGAGTTTTTTTGAAAAAATTGGGGTCAAAAAAATAAACCTTTAAAATAATAGAAAAAAATTCATAATATATGGCCCCCAACATTTCAGTTTGGGTTTAATCCCAATTAAATATTGATCCCCCACAGTCAGTATTAACCCTATAAAAAATTTAAAAGGGGTTTTCCCCAACAATATAAAAATTGAACACCAAAAAAAATTTTTTTAAGGGTTTTTTAAAGGAATATTTAAATTTAAAAAATTGTATGTACCTTAAAAGAGCGCTGTCCCCCTTTTAAAAAAACCCTCGGGTTCACAAATTTCGGGGGTTTTCCCGACCGGCAATCTTTTCAAATTTGGGCCGGGGCCTCGTTTGGCAGTTTTATCTTTCTTTTGTGATGGCCAGCCCCGGGAAACCCCAACCCCTTTGCGGGGCTTTAAATTTCCAGTGGGGCCCTAAAAAAACCCTTTTGCTGACTATGCTCCCCCAGGGTCCCTTTCTGTTTCCCCATGTTCCCTTATACTCCCCACACTGTTTCCTCTTCCCGGGGTGCCCCCAACTCCTCGTTTTTCCCCCCCTCCCCCCTCCACAGCAAGGTTTTTACCCTTTCTCCCGCCAACCCACTTCCCAAATTGTGCTTACTAGACCACAAAAAGCCCCTCCCCATTTCTAAACGATCGAATACTGGGCATTCAGCCTTGAGAGCATGCACAAGAGGTGGCGTGATGGCGTCACAGAGGAGCAGCTTGCCAGAGGCACTTTTTTTCGATTGAAAGGCGGGGGGGGCCCCTTGGGGGTTACACAAATCAATTGGGGGAAAAACCCCAAGGGGAAAAGGGGAAAAATGAACGGAACAAAAGCCAAGAACGGGCCCAAAGGCCCCAAGGCAGGTGGTGTTCTAGTGAGGTTGGGTTTGGGGCTTTGAGGGTAAAGGGTCGGGGCAGAAAGACAAACAGACGGTTTAGGAAGAAAAAAGGGTTTCGGCAACGGGAAAGGGGAAATTTAAACAAACGCTCGGGGAAAATACAACTGATGGACTTCAACAGTTTGGCAAAGGGGCATTGGGGTGACATGTCTTGAAGTGGGACAATGGTCAGAGGTGTTTGCCCCATTTCCCACGGTGGGTTTGGGGCCCCACTGCCTTTTAAATGGGGCAGACCCGGAGGGCGGGGAAGAAAAAAAGGAGAAAAATTTTGTGGGCGGGGAAGCGAGGGAGAAGAAAGAATACAGCGGGGGAAAGAGGCGAAGAGCGGGCAAACCGTGGACGGGGCCAAAAGGGGAAACCCCCGGGGCCCAACCCCCTTTCCGGGGGACTGAAAGTAGGGGACACGGGAGAACCACATCCTGTTATTTTAATAATTTTTTTTTTGTGAAAGGGGTTTATCATTTTTATTTAAGAGATTTAAAATGCTGAGGCTACCCAAAAAACGACCTTTAAGGGCCCCACCCTTTGAAACCGGGGCCCCAGAGGGGTTTCTCCCCCAATTTTTTTCTGGGGGAAAGGGAAAAAAAAAATCAAAAGGGTATAGGTAAAAATTTAAGGGGACATCCCAAGGGGTTTAAATTGAAATTTTTAAAGGGAAAAAAATTAAAAGGTGTTATGGGTTACCCGTTCTTTTGGGAGGTGAACCCCAAACACAAGTATTATATATCACTGGGGTAAAAATCCCCGGGGTTTTAATTTAAAGTGCACTTTTTAAAAAAAGGGACCCCTACCCCTTAATTGGTTTTTAAAAATTTTAATACCCACTGGGTTTTATCCTTTTAAAAGTTTTACTTTTTGTGTTTATTTTCCAAAGCAAGAAACAACTTTTGAATTCGATTTGAAAAAAACGTTGATGATTTTTGGGACTTTTTTTTAAAAACTGTAAATAAAAAGGGGGAAAAATTTATAAGGTTTGTTTTTTCCTGCCCCCAAATTTTTATAGGGGAAAAACAACCCAAAAAAACTTAAAAAAAAGGGGATCCCAAACATCTTGGCTCTATACCCCCCTTTTAAAAGGGGTTTTTTTTCCCCCAACGAAGAAAAAATTGACGTGGGAAGCTTGAAAATTTAAAAAAAAATAAACATTTTTTACCTTTCATTGTTATTTAAAATTCGGAAACCCTTTTCGTTTTAGCTGCCCTTTAGTGGGTCCAAAGTTTTAATGCTCTTTTCCGGGGGGTTAACCTGGTTTTAGAGCTCCCCCAGTCCCGGTTTACACAAGTCCAGACATAACCTCTTCTCCTTACAGCTACTGAGTGTTCAAACCCCCGGTGTTGTCCCCTTCTGCTCCCCGCCTCTATACTCCCTTTTAATTAATTTAAACAGGCAAAAAAATTAAAAAAAAAAACCTCAATGAGGGTTTGTTTTTATTTTATAAAGAAAAAAAAATCCACAAGGGTTTTGGGTTTTGCAGGGGTTTTTAAAATAGACCCCCTTTTGTCGGGGGGTAAAAAGGGATTACCCCCAAGCTCCGTGTAGCTACTTTGTAACCTTTTTTTAAAATAAACAGACCCCTTTTTTTGACTAGAGGGGTTTAAAGGCCTGGTGATGTTTATCCTGCTGGGTCACATTTAAAATGCTATTTTAAAAAAAATCACACACCCCCCCCTTCTGAGATACAGAGCTGAAAAAGTGGATTAAAAAGGGGGTATGAAAAGAGATTGTGGCAAAACCCCTTTAAGCTGAAACAAAATATTGCAAAACACATTTTAAGAATTTTTATCATGGGGAAAACAAAAAATATTTAAAAAAAGTGGGGGGTTTTTTCAATAAAAAAAAGGGCTATGAAAAGGAAACAAAAAAAAACCTATAAAAAGAAGGGGTTAGATGGAATTTTAAAAGACTTTAAATCCTTACCCTTTGAAAGGTTTTAAAAACAGGGTTCTCTTTTTTTTACACTTATAAAATTTCGTACAGCTGTTATTAAATTTTTGAGATTAAAAATTAGTTCTTCTACCTATTATTTAATCAATCTGGGGGTTTTTTCCCTTTTAAAACTTTTTTATGAAATTTTTTTACTTTGGGGATTTAAGATGGGCAAAACCCCAAACTAAGTAAAAGAAAATTTCTATATTGTCTGGTTAAAATATTTAATGGATTAATAATGGGCCATGGTTTTATCGTTTTTATGTACAAACAAGGGAAAAAGTGTGCCCTAAGTGGTTGAATCGATCTATTAATTTTAATGTGTTTTTTTTTTGATACAAAGGGTTTAAAAAAAATCAGTGGGCTAGTTTCAGTAACAATTTTTTTCGCATAAATGGGGAATTTTATTTCCATTTAACCATTTGTACAGGGGTAAATTTTTTGATTTTGATTGCACCCTTTTTTTTTTTATCATCTCCTTCCTTTTCCCGTAACATTATTTTAAAGGGTCATTTTTCATGCTGTAAACCCCAAATAAAAGGGTTTTTGAATAAATATTTCCCTTTTTTCCCCCAGTTTTGAATATTAAAAAAATTCTTTTCCGTTTTTTTTTCACCCATTTAAAAAAAATAAACAAATAGTATGATTTGTGATAAATTACCTTAAGTACAATTATTTTTTCTCCCAAAATTGTAAAGGGGAAAATTTTTGGGTAATTGTCATGACTTTGGAAATTTTTTTTTTGTTCGTATACTTTTTTTTTGTTTTATTTCCCCAAAAAGCGCCATTTTTGGGTCCATTTGTGTTTTTTTTTATTAATAATTATTTAAGTTATGGGCCCCCTTAAGGCTACTATATCCATAACACCTGAAACCCCCCTTTACTTTTAAACAAAGTCCCTTTTTCTCCCGAAAACCATTTTATCCAAGGGGCACATCCAAAGTGCAAAACATGGGCAATATCCTTTCCCATCCCAAACCTAAAAGTTGTATCGTGGGAATTTTTACAAACTACCATCTAGGGCTGCAGTTTTCAAATTATGTGCATTTTTTTTTTTGGTTTTTTAGTCCCTAAACTGTTACTTTCAGTTTTTAGTTTTTAAACCATGCCTTTTTTGCAGAAAACAAACCCTTTCCCAAAGTATATATCTGCACCTATCATTCTATATTTTATTTCATGAAAATGTTCATGTTTGCATTATCTTGTGTATATTTTTTTTTTCATCCTGTTAGTCCACAGTAAGTTTTTTTTTTTTGTTCCCCTAGTTTTTTTAAAATATTCTTGGGGGAATAAAATTTGAAATTCAGATTTTGCTCCTTGACAAGGGATTTTTTGGGAAAAAATTTTTTGCCCGTCAAAATTTAACCCCCGCACATATTGGAGGGGCAGAAAAAAATAATATAAACTTTTTGTAAAGAAAAACTTGAATATTGTTTATTTAAAAAATGGGGTTTAAGGGTCATGGAAATACATTTATTTTTTCTTTTTAAAAGATTCATAAAAAAAATTCTTTTTTCTTGTTCCATTTAATTGGGTTAAAAATGTGAATTTCACAGGATTTAAAAAAATACATGTGGGAAGGTAATTTTTTTTAAATTTTTATAGGAGAATCTAGCAGTGTTTCACATGCAAAGGGAAAAAATGTTTTTTCAAGCGCACACATCATTTTTCTGTTTTCTGCATTTGGGTTTAAAAAACTTAAATACCCTGGGCTCGTTTTTTTTTTTAAAAAAAAAAATTTGGGTTATTAGATCACTTAACCTTTTTAAAATGGTAAAGGGTTTTTGGGAAAGATCTGGGCACCACTTTACTTTGGAGGCAAAGATTCTAAAAGGGCTTTTATTGGTTTTAGTATAGGTGGGGTGTGTTTTTTAATGTTATAAAAATCAGTGCCCCTGTTTTCCCAAGGATGCCAAATTTTGGGGGGGGTGAAACATATCGAGGGAGGGGTGTTTTCTGCAAAAAATTTTATAATTACATTCCTGCACTTTACTCTTATTTATGGTGCATTTTAAAATGCACCTTTTTTTGAGGATGAGGAACGGAATCCTATTTATTATTAGCTAACTTTTAGAGTTATACAGGGGTCTTGTTGTTTTGCAATCAGATTTTGAGCTGAATGATTGCTTCCCCATAAATTAAAAAGGAAATTTGCGGGAACCTTTTCCCTGACCATGACAAAAAATTATGTCAATATCGGAAAAGGGTTAAAGGGGGTTTTTAGGGTTTAAAGTTTTAAAATAAAAAACTATAAACAGATTTTTTATGAAAATAAAGATATTCCACTACCTTCATTTTTTTTTTTTTTTTTTTCCTGTTTTACCTCCTTTTTCTTTTATCTGACCACTTTTTGCAGTGAAATTTCCTGTTGTGGGGAGTGTCATATTTCCGCATTCTTTACTATAATCCCAACTGCATTTTAATCTGGATTTTCCCCCACATTTTCCATCACACAAACTTTGTGTTGACAAAAAGTGGTAATCCCTCCCCTTGTACTTGTGTCATGATAATGTGTGTTAGCGGGGATATGAGTCATTTTTTTAACTGCCAGAGCTGCATCATCATTTTCAGCAGCATAACAACCCCCAGTTAAAACTGTTGTCCTCTGTTTGATTACTAAGTTTGCTATGGGAACAAAAAAATTAAAAATTTCCCCATCTCCATAATTACTCTAATGAATTAGCTCTATTAACTTTCAAACTCAGGCTGAAAGAGTTGAATCACCCTGGGGCTTTTAGTCCATCAACTAAGGGGAGTGTTCTGATGAGCCGGGCTTCAAATTTGTAAAATATCCCAAAAAAAAAAGGGAAATTTCCAAAGAGAAAAAAGAGTGTTTTCTGATCACTATATTTTACTATTTTGCCATGGCAATTTAAACTCTATCTTTCTCTATCTAAAAAACCCTTAAAAGTAACTTTTTTTATGTTTTAACTTTAACCTCTATACACACTTTTTAAAAAAACTGATTTTTTTAACCTCACCATTAAACCCTTTCACTTCTGAAAAAAAGGAAAATTGCTTTTTTTTCCATTATCAGTCTGGGGGAACCCCACCTCCCAAAAGGAGGCCCTTATTATAAAAAATTATTAATCGTGAGGGACCCCAACCCTCCTATTTGGGGGAAAGTCCTAATTAATGGAAACGGACAAATAAGGCTCCCTTTTGACACCTCTGCAGCGGGGGGACTTGTAGACAGGGTGGAAACACAATTTTAAACGTCATCTTGACCTCCCAACTTTTTTAAACCAGCTCCCCGGGCTTATCGGGGTTTTTGGGGGGTTTGGGGTCCCATGGGGTTAAGCCATTCCTTTTTAAAATCATGTTAGGTGAAAACCCTTTTTCGGGTGCTCCCCAATTACCCATCAAGAACCCAAAAACCCCCCCCTTCCATCCCCCTGCACACCAAAAACTAATATATTCTGCTAAAGCCCCCACATACCCCAAAAAACCAAAAACCCTTTTAGACAAATTTTCCCATCTCCAAAAACGGGTTTACACCATTTACGTAGCCCCGCCCGCGTCTGAAAACATAGAATTTCAGCCCTTACGTATGGGATTCCGTCCCATCTCTCTCATATTATTGCCTCTGCGTGGCCCCACCTAGAAGGGGCTAAGCAGAATAGGTGTTACATTCCCCAGAACTATAGATTTACAACTCCCATAAACCCTTTTCCCTTTCCCTGCTAATATGCATATTCATTGGAAAAATTTTAAAACCCTTTTAAAGTAACATTGTCATAAAACTCCATTGTACTGTACACTTTGTATAGCTCTTCCCCTAAAGCACTTCTCCTTTAATTTTAAAAATACATATTAATTTTATTTTTTATTGTTTTATTTTGCTTGCTGGTAGGTTTTTTTTGGGTGGCCCTTGAATACAATGTATGAGTCAGAAATTTTGGACAATAGAGCAGGGGCCCCCAAACCCCCGGTCCCCCGGGGCCGGCTCGGGCCCAAGTATCCCCCCCCGGTCCGCGGCCCGGCTAATGATGCCGGGGGCCCTGAATTCATCCGGGTGGTCCATTGGTCTGCGCCGCTGTAACCCCGGGGGAGACTAGCGCTGCGCAATCGTGCGGCTGCATCGGGTACAGGGGAAACAGGAGGTTTTTAAACCCCGCCCCCCTTTCCTCTCGGTAGATCGGCGCTCATTGCTCCCTTTGGGAAAGGGGACGACCCGGCGCGGGGGTTTTGGTGTTGAGCATTGACGTAAAACCCCCCCACCCCGGGTTTTCCTTCTGTGGGGTTTGCCGGGCGAGGAGGAGTTTTGGCCCGGAGGACCCGGGGAAAAGGAAAATAAACTTTTTTTAATTTTTTTCCCTTGCCGGTTTTACGGGGCAGCTTTTTATCTTCATTTTACTGGGGGCATTTAAAGTTATCTTCACTAGGGGGGGGCAGTTTATATGAAAAAATCACTATTTAGGGGAAAGCTTTTCAAACCCCGGGGTAGCATGTGAAATCATCACTACGGGGGGCAGCAAATGTTTTAATAAATAATTTCTGGGGGAAGTTTTTTGGGGTATCATCACAAAGGGGGCAGTTTTGTGTATCAAAAATACGGGGGGGGCCAGTATCACTAAGGGGGGTTTAGGGGAAAACATAAATACGGGGGGCAGATATGTGTTTCATAAACTACGGGGGGCAGTTATTTTGGTTCTTTCACTCCCGGGGGCCAGCTATAAATCCCTGGGGGCGCTATGAAAAATTTTCAACTACTGGGGGAAGCTTTGTTTTCACCCACAAACGGGGGGCATTTGGGTATCTTTCACTACGGGGGCAGTTTTGTGTATAATAAATACGGGGGGCCCAGCTTTAACTACGGGGGGCTTTTTTGTTTCCATCACTACGGGGGGCAGTTATTTTGTATTCACTACTGGGGGCACTTATGTGTATCATAAACTACTGGGGGCCATTTTAAGGGGTTTCTTATCTGTGGGGGGCAGTTAGTGTATTTTTTCCTACTGGGGGCATTATTTTGTTTCCCCTTTTAAGGGGGGCCTTTTAAAGTGTATCATCATACGGGGGGCAGCTTTTTTGGGGTAACTTCACTACGGGGGGCCGCATTTTTCATCACAAACTGGGTTTGCTTTTTATCATTTACGGGGGGACGGGCAAATCCCTACTGGGGGCCCAGTTTTAACACTACTGGGGCAGCTGTAAACTATTTGGGGGCCGCTTTCACTACTGGGGGCACTTAGGGTGAAATCTCAAAAGGGGGGGGCATTTATGTTATCATCACTACTGGGGGCAGCAAAGGTTTTTCATCACACTGGGGGCACTTATGTCTATCATCCCTACTGGGGGCAGTTATGTGTTTCATAACTATTTGGGGGAAACCTATGGGTTTCATAATATGGGGGCAGTTATCAAACTAGGGGCGGTTATCACTACTGGGGGGACAGCATACTACTGAGGGAAAGCTATCACTACGGGGGGAAAAATTATAACTACTGGGGGCACTTATGTGTACATCATACGGGGGGCAGCTATGTGTATCATCACTACTGGGGGGAAATTATTTGTATCATCAAACTGGGGGGAGTTAGGTGTATCATCACTACGGGGGGCAGTTGCAATAAACTATTTTGGGGGCACCCTATCTACCCTTTAACTGGTGGCAGCTATCAAATCCACGGGGGGCCACCTGTCATACGGGGGGCAGCTATGTGTATCTTCACAAAGGGGCAGTTATGGTTTCATAAACTACTGGGGGCATTTAAATGCGGTATAAATCATTTGGGGGGCAGTTATGTGTTCATCTATTTTACGGGGGGCAGCAAATGTTTTTTTTTTCACTATGGGGGCATTATGTGTTTCACCCCCTATGGGGGCGGGTTTTTTCCACAAAGGGGGGACAGTTTATCACACTGGGGGACAGTTTTATCACTACGGGGGGCCAAGCTGTCACAAGGGGGGGCCGTATCACTATTTGGGGGCACTTAGGTGTATCATCCCCTACTGGGGGGTTTTTTTGGGTATCATCACTACTGGGGGCAGCTATGTTTTATCTTAAACTTTGGGGCATTTAAATGTCTATCATCACTACGGGGGGCCCAGTTTTGTGTATCATCACAAACCCTGGGGGCCCCTTTATGTTATCATCACTACCCCTGGGGGCGGGTTTCATAGGGGGGCCTTTAAATCACTAAGGGGGGGAAGTTTATCCTATGGGGGGACTCTATCAAATGGGGGGCGCTATCATACTAGGGCCACTACCCCCTTACTGGGGGGCACTTTGTTTATCACCCACTTTGGGGGCAGCTATTGTATCATCCCCATTTTGGGGGGGCCCCTTTTGGGTTTTTAAAATTTCCTATTTGGGGCGCAGTTTTTGTGTATCATCACTTCTGGGGGAAAGCTATGGGGATCTTTCATTTACTGGGGGCATTTTTGTTTAAAATAATTTTGGGGGGCAGCTAGGGTGTTTCATCCTACTGGGGGCATTTAGGTGTATCATCACACTGGGGGCCCATTTATGTTTATCATCACAACGGGGGGGGGCACTTTTTTTGGTATCATCATACTGGGGCTTTTTTATGTATATAACTACGGGGGGCAGTTTTCACTACGGGGGGGGAAGCTATCATTTAATGGAGGCAGCTTCCTACGGGGGCCGGCTATAAACAAATGGGGGCCAGCAAATCATTTACTGGGGCCACCTAGCTACACAAACGGGGGGGCCAGCTACACTACGGGGGGCGCTATAAACTACTGGGGGCCAGCAATCACTATTTGGGGGCAGTTTATAAATTTCGGGTGGCAGCTATCACTATTTGGGGGGAGTATCATACTGGGGGCCAGCTATCACACGGGGGCCACTAGCTTTCACTACGGGGGCCCAGCTACCCTTTTCGGGGGCCCAAGCTAGCTATTTTAAAACCAGGGGCCAGTATCCTACGGGGGGCAGCCAGCTATCACAAACGGGGGCAGTAGCTATCATTTACGGGGGGCCACCCTATACTATTTTGGGGGAAAGTTTTCCCACTACTGGGGGACACAACACTAGGGGGGCACTTTAATACGGGGGACAGCTACACTACTGGGGGCCCGCTATCACAAACGGGGGGCCCAGTTTTCAAAAAAAGGGGCCAGCAGCAAATCACTACTGGGGGACACTATCATACGGGGGGCCATTTTAGAGCATTTATGGGGGCCGCTTCACTATTTTGGGGCCACTAGCTATCACAATTTGGGGGCCAGCTTTCAAACTGGGGGCGGGCTACAACTAGGGGGGCCAAAGCTATCACAAAGGGGGGAAGCTTTATTTCTGGGGGCCAGCTATCCAAGGGGGGCCAAAGCTAGCTATCACTACGGGGGCACAAAGCATCACTCTGGGGGCGGGCTACTATCCCCTAATGGGGAAGCTAGCTTTCACTTACTGGGGGCACTAGCTATTCCACTACGGGGGGCCAGCATAAATACTGGGGGGCCGCTATACTACGGGGCCCAGTTTGCTATCACTACTGGGGGACAGCTATAAACAAACTGGGGGTGGTAGCTATCACAAACTGGGGGCAGCTAGCTATCTTTACTGGGGGCAGCAAGCTATCACTTACGGGGGGGCCACCCCACTTTAAAATATTGGGGGCCACTTCTTTTCACTACGGGGGGACAGCTATCACTACGGGGGGGGACAGCTAGCTATCATACTAGGGGGCCTAGCTATAACTACGGGGGGCAGTAGCAAATCACTACTTGGGGGCAGCTACTATAAAGGCTGGGGGCCAGTATCATCGGGAGGGCCAGTTTGGTTTCACTACTGGGGGAAGCAATCAAACACTACTGGGGGAAGTAGTTTTCCCTTTTCTGGGGGAAACAGCTATCACTACGGGGGGGCCAGCTAGCTATAACTACTGGGGCCAGCTAGCTTTCACAACGGGGGGGAAGCTATCCTACGGGGGGCCCCCAGCTAGCTATCACTACTGGGGGACAGCTAGCTATCACTAGGGGGCAGCTACTATCACAACGGGGGGACAGCTAGTTTCACTACTGGGGGCAGCTAGTATCACTACGGGGGGACACTGCTACACTACGGGGGGGCAGCAAGCTATCATCTGGGGGCCACTATAATTACGGGGGGCCGCTATCACTACGGGGGGGCTAGCTGGCAATCCTTACTGGGGGCAGCTAGCTATACTACTGGGGGGACACCCAAACATAGGGGGCAGCTATCAATAATGGGGGCAGCTATAAATATGGGAGGACAGTGTTATCACTACTGGGGCAGCATTTTTTACTGGGGCACTATCAATACTGGGGAAACCCAGCTAGTTTTCATGACGGGGGGCAGCTATCACTCCCTTGGGGGGGCCACTAGCTTTCATACGGGGGGCCCAATTACTATCACTACTGGGGCAGCTAGAAATATCACCTGGGGGACGCTGGGCTATCATACTGGGCAGCTAGCTATCACTACGGGGGGACAGCTAGCTATCACTGCGGGGGGACGGGCTATCACCTACGGGGGGGCAGCTATAAATATTTGGGGGCAGTACTATCACAAATTGGGGGCGCTACTTTAATCAAAATGGGGCAGCTACTTTATTACTACTGGGGCAGCACGTATACTACTGGGGGGAAGCTACGATCACTATCACTACTGGGGGGCCCAGCTAGTGTAACTCCACTACTGGGGCAGCAAAAATTTTAAATTTCATACTGGGGGCAGTTTTTTTGAACACTACTGGGGGGCAGCTACGTATCACTACCCATCCCGGGGGCAGTAGGGTTAAACTACTGGGGGGGGCAAAGTATCTTTAACACTATTTGAGCCCAGTACGTTTCATTATAATACTGGGGCAGCTATGTTTTTATTCCCCACTACGGGAAAAAGCATGTATCACTATCATACTGGGGGCAGCTAGGGTATCTTTATCACTATTTGGGGGCGCTTTGTTTCTTTAAATAAATACCGGGGCGCTATGTTTCACTACGGGGGCACTATGTGTTCATTTTTCACTACGGGGCAAAGCTATGTTTCATTATCATTTCTGGAGTTGCAAATGTTTCTTTAAAAAAACTACTGGGGAACCCTATTTATCACTACCACAAACTGGGGCAGCTAGCTATGTATCACTATCACTATTTGGGGCAGCAGCTAGATCACTATCACTATGGGGGCAGCAAAGTATCCTATCACTAATGGGGGCAGCAATTTACTTATCACTAGGGGGGGCAGCTATTTTTTTCATTATAAACTACGGGGGCAGCTATGAAACCCCCTACGGGGCAGCTATTTTTATCCCCAATTTTGGGCAGTATTTGTCATTATAAACTACTGGAGCAGCTTTTTTCCCATTATAAACTATTTGGGGCGTATGTACACTATCACTACGGGGGCCCAAGCAATGTTTTCACTATCCCGGGGGCCAGCTATGTGCCCTTTACGGGGCAGCTATGCGTCATTATAAATTAATGGGCATTTAGGTTTTCCTTTTCACTACGGGGGCTCTATGTTTTTTATCACTACAGAGGCACTAGGTTTCATTATCACTACGGGGGGCGGGAATCTATGTTTTCTTTAAATCATTTTTTGGGGAAAGCTATTTATCACTAAAATACTGGGGCAGCTATGTTTCATTATCATTTTGGGGGGCAGTTTATGCATTCCAATACTTCGGGGGCCCGCTATGCATCACTATAAATACTGGGGGCAGCTTTTGTTTCTTTTATCACTTCTGGGGCAGCTATGAAACCCCAAATATAAACTCGGGGCAGCTTTGTTTTCCTACCCTTACGGGGGGCCAGCTTATGTATCATTATCACTAAAAGGGGCAGCTATGTATAAATACTGGGGGCCGCTATGTATCACAAATAAATTTTGGGGCGGCCCCCCTATGTATCACTTTTCACTACGGGGGCCCAGCTATTATCCCCTATCACTACTGGGGCAGCTATTATCACTAAAAATACGGGACAGCAAATCTTTCCTATAAACCATGGGGCAGCAAATCTAGGGTTCACTACCCACTACTGGGGGAAGCTTTTCTTTTTTATCATTTTCCCTATGGAGCAGCTATCTATCATTTATCATTTACGGGGCGTTTATTTTATCCCCTTTCCCACTGGGGCGGGCTATCTATGTAATAAACAATCAATCCCGGGGAACTACCCTATTTTATCAACTATCACAAATTTGGGGGAAAGCAAATCTATTTTAACCCACTATAAATTACTGGGGGCAGCTTATTTTATCAAATCACTACTGGGGGCCGGGGGCCGGGGCCCGGGGTACTGGGAAAAAAAAACCCAGCCCGGGCCACAAAACCCCCAGAGCCCACTTTACAATTTTCCGTTTAAAAAAAATGTCCCTTGTTTCCCCGCCCCCTTCGCCATTTCTAAAAAACACACTAAAAGGGCTGCTTTACTGGAGCTTTTTTGGGTGCATTTTTGATGGGTTTTGGTTTGGGGGTTTTGTGCAGAAAGGCAAGCAGTTTTTTGGAACATTTCTCCCAAAAAACGCATAAAAAAATTGCACCAAAATCGCTTGTGGAGAGCCCCCAACACAAGCAAGAGAAAAAAAAGTGGTGCAGAGAAAACCCTACCCAAAGAGTCGGGGGTTGCACTTGTTTTTACAATCAGGGACAAGCCCAACTGCACTCATAAGCACCACATAACCTAAAACCAAAACCCCATCACCATAGTCAGGTCACCAAAAATGAAACAGCACTGACCCCAAAAGAATAAACTTACCCCTGCAGCAGAGATACAGGAGACGTATCTCGATGGGGGGGTTTTTCTCTTCTCCTTTTCTTCTTTGGCCCAAAACCCCCATGGCTTCTTGATAGTCTTTCCCTTCCCATTTCTTCTCTGTTCGGTACAGATGCAATGTCTTTTTTAGGGGGTTCATACTCGTCCTGTAGAATTTACAACAAATACACTTTGACTCCTCTCTCTTCCCGCACTTTCTTCAAATTTCCCCAAAAAAGCGTCTGTTAGACCCTAAAAAAATTTGAAATTAAAAAAAAGTCAGATAAGTGGGTGTAAATAGGTGACCCCCAAAAGGGAGGAGGGCTATGTAGGGGGGCAGGGCCAGTTGCAGCAAAGGGGGGGGTAAGTAGCAGGGAGGGAGGGGCAGTTACAGGCAGCAGGGCCTTTAAAAGGCAGACAGGGCCCGTATACAGGCAGACGAGCCCCTTTAGGCAGACAGGGGCAGTATATAGGGGAAGGCGGACATGTATAGGCAGCAGGACAGTGTATAGGGAGCCAGGGCAGTGTATGGTTGGGAGGGCTATTATAGGCGCCAAGGCTTTTATAGGGAGGCAGTGTATTTTAGGACCCGGGGGGGGCCCTATTTTGCCAGGGAGGGTTAGGTGCCCGGGCAGGGGTAATTGCCAGGGAGGGCTCATATAGCCGGGCGGGCATCATAAGCCCGGCAGGGTTAGGTAGCCCCGGGGAGGGTCATATTCCAGGGCAGGGTATAGGTATCCAGGGGAGGGCATCATAAGAGGGCAGGGCATAGGTAGGGCCAGGGCAGGGCACATATGCCAGGGAGGGCATAGGTAGCCAGGGCAGGGCATCATATAGCCAGGGAGGGCATCAAAAAGCCAGGGGGGGGTTTTGGTTTTTCCCCGGGGAGGGTCATTGCCAGGGCAGGGGATAGGT
>JAODAL010049347.1:0-28260 GCA_025379985.1 Phyllomedusa bahiana | reverse complement strand
CGGGGACCCCGGCCCTCCGGGTCACGGCCTCCGCTCAAGCAGTCGAGGTTGGGTTTCCGAAGCAACGCTTTCCCCACTTCCTGGCTTTGCATCCTCCTGCACACAAACAGTCCTTGTTAACCCCAGACTGGCGAAAATTCCCATCTTCAGTCTGGGATAGTCTCTTGTGTCTTGCACAGACAAATCACAGTACACCCTCTGGGTTCTGCCAGTCAGATAGGGCGCCAGGACATCTGCCCACTGTTCTGGAGGTAGCCTCTCGCTTACTGCCACCCGCTCAAACGCTGTAAGGAAGACCTCCACATCTTCCTCTGCAGTCATCTTCCACATTGCCCTCTGTACAGCACGTCGGGCTCTCACATCATCTTGTGCAGTCTCCCTTGGTGACATAGCTTCTCTATCGGTCTTCAGCTGTGCCTGGAGCCTTTTATTATCCTCCCGCATGGTGGCAGTCAGCTGCTCAGACTCCTTCATGGATTGCATCAGCTGGGCAAGGAGTTCCTCCATGGCCAAACAAAAAAAAAAATTACAGCAACAGTCTCTCTTTAAGCAGCACCAATTATAGGCTTCTGGCCCTTTAAATCTCGCTGTGGCAAGACTTCACCTGCACCACTTCAGGTACAACTTCGTGCCCAAACTGCGCCAACTCAATTGGGCCCAGTACTGCCCACGGCATCCTCCACCAATTGTCCGCTTCCACTCACAGGGTGGCCACCATCTGGGTTCAGCCGGGGGGTGTCTTAAGCTCTGGGGTCGCCGTCTTTGGTCGGCGGAATGGCACACAGACACTGGGCTCCAGTTTAACACTGGCCTCAGCCAGTTTTATTGAGGCACATACAAACAAACAAAACAAATAAAAAACCTCAGGCCGTCTGGCCACTGACTAATCACGTTAGTCCCCTCTCTAGACCGTGGACTGGACCTAGCGTCCAGTACCACCAATGCATACACTGCCAGTATCCACCGGCGCCGGCTTCTCCTAAGCCTCTGGGGCCAGAGCCTCTGTCTCCAGCTCCTTTGCTGCTCCACACTCTGGTAGCAGACCACCCCCCCGATCACTTGGAGAGCAGGCTTTTTATAGCCAACCAGAGACTGGCCCAAAACCAGACATGGAACCTGGAGACCTGGGACGCGGGAACAGCCACCCACCCATCTGCAGCTGGTCCGGGGAAGCCAACCCATAAGGGCTGGATATCAGCCATACTACATACAGCTGTCAGCAACCTAGTGTTGCTGACAGATAATAATTGGCTCCCCCCACCAAGCCCAGGCTCTTGGTGGCACGTCTCTACCAGGACGGCTCCCCTTAGTGGCAAAGACAGGCAACTACCTGTTGTCACTTTGTCACAGCGCGTACGGCCGCAGCATGGGGGGTGGGGGGGGTGTGGCAGCCAGCTGGACCCATTGACATTCATTACTCGCCACGTGTATTCGCCGCAAGTAATTGACATGTCACTTATCTCCTCGTGTGTACAATACAATCGTATTGTACGAGCGGGGAGAGGAGGCGAAATCCATAGTTCTCTATGAGAGCTATGGATTACCGTAATTTCGGCGCGCATCTCACTCGTATTAGAGCGCAAATACGTTGAGAAATGTGAGGCAAAACTACCCCGTGTGAACATAGCCTAAGAGTCCTTCTAGTTTCTGCAGGAGACTCTTTATACCTCTTATGCGGTCTGGGTATAACTATATAAGTGGACATTGTCTGAGCAGGAGCGGGGAGCGGTGCACCCCTGAGACAAAGGCTTCATTTCGCTGCCGCGTGTCGCCGCCTCCCTGCTTTTAACCTTTGCTGTTTTTTTGGATTTGATAGAATTGCTGAGATCAAACTCTATAAAGCTTAGTAATAATAATAGTGATAAAGAAAGTCTTCAAAGTCTGCAACATAATAAGCAGCAGCGAGACAATAATCACCGCCGCGACTCTCACCGAGGCTTATTGATATTTTTCTTATTTTAGAGCCATTTCTTAGCACAATAAATCAGACGCCACCAGACAAAGGGCAGCAGGACGGGAAGAGGGATGGCGCTGTCAGCTGCCGTCTAATCATTTCCTGCGCTTTTTGATTTCCTGGCTCTTTATACACAAGTTCATTCATCTTGGATCGTCTGCATTTGCCTTTGTCTGATTGTATCATTGCCACATTGACTACAAATATACCATAATGAAAGAGACCTTAACCTGGCTGTAAATAGAAGTCTATGGGCGACATGTCCCAATTTTAAGGCACCATTTTTTTGTTGTATTTTGCACCAAAAAACTGTTGACGCCCTATTCTCTATATAAATGAACTGTAGTTCACCAAAACTAGGCGCATTATACGCCGGGCACGACACATTTCAATGCGTCTAAAGTAGGTGCATCAAATATGCCAGCAATCATATGCTATGCACTTAAATTATGCAATGTGCCTAGATAGGCGCATCAATTTTACAATGCAAGGTAGCCCACACACCAGATGTTTGACAGGTTCGTTCATTCAGGTGCACTATACACTGATCTCATGTGTTTTAAAACTAGCATTGCAAAGCCTCTTTTCAGACATGTCGCAATATGTGTCCAAAAATTTGAAAATACCCTTATGTTTAATATACACATTGTCATATATTATCCCTGCACAGAATATTCCGGCATTTCTCTGTTTGTGCAGTATTTTGCATTGTTTAGTCTATTACAACTTTTTGTCCAGGTTCTGAATGAGAAAACCCTCTCTCCCCTCTCCTAGCAGGAAATCCCAGCACTAGAACAAGCATCAATCAGTAGATTAGTTCAATTGAGCTAGTTAGCAACATTCAATGAAACCACTGTTAGTATATTGTACTAGTAAAAGGTCACAATCTGCTGAAGCTTATGTATCACCTGCAGTATTTATTTTATTAATATAGCACTTTTATATACCACAGCGCTGTACAGAGAGGGTCCCTGTACCCAAAGGGGCTCACAATCTAAATTCCAAAATCTGTATGTTTTTGAGGGCACCCCAAATACCTGCAGGAAACCTACAGAAACACATGTCGAGCAGACAAACTCTTTGCAGTTCTTGGTGGGATTAGAACCCAGGACCCCAGAAATGCAATGCAAGAGTACAAACCACTGAGTCACTTTGCTGTCCTATGCTCACCTTTGAGGCACTGTGATATATACAGAGCCACCATAATGTACTGTGCTAACAACTGAGCCACCTTGCTGTACTGTGCTAACTACTGATCCACCATACTTTACTGTGCTAACCACTGAGCCACCATGCTGTACTGTGCTCACCTTTGAGGCACTGTGTTAGCTACAGAGCCACCATACTGTACTGTGCTAACTACTGAGCCACCATGCTGTACTGTGCTAACTACTGAGCCTCCGTGCTGTACTGTGCTAAACACTGAGCCACCATGCTGTACTGTGCTAACCACTCTATAGTTCTTATGAGAAAACTATAGAATGTGTCCACCTCGGAGAGACGACCTCGGTTCTTTTAAAGAGATGAAGTCTTTATTTCAGATTTCAGTCCCAAAAGAAAGCAATGATGAGAGCTCGGTGCCCAGAAAGTTATGGCTGAATGTACCTAACGCCGGGATGTTATGACTCCATTCATCCACACCTTTTTTCAATCACTTCTTTTTCTCAAATTTTTCCCAAATTTTATCCAATCATTCACAGATAAGTGGTATTTGTAGCTCAAATAAGTGAATGTCTTTGTCTCTGTGTCCTGCTAGCAGCCGATCACTTTACTCCATGGAGCTCCATCAATGCTCTGCCTTGTGTCAGGCTCTGAGCAGGACTGATTATTCTTAGGAGCCAAGCTGCCGTCTTTTTGACTGAGGTTTAAAAATTTAAATGACTCCCTAAAAAGAGACCTCTCACTGCAATGATTGACTTTAAACGTGTAGGCAAAGGTAAATAAAGACTATTACCAAATACATTGCTGTTCTGCTGTTCATATTGCTTCTTTTCAGAGATAGCGCAGTTCTTATCTCCTGCTTGTGTACACGAGCTTCCCTAGGTTACCAACCACCTCTCTCTGTGGCCGAGATGTTGATGTCACTCCCTGCTGTGTCTTATCATCAGCACAAGAGCTTGTTAATGTTTCTTATTGAAAATCTTTAACCCCTTAGAGCTCTATAGCTCTGCCCTGACAAGTGTTTGAGGTCAATAACTGTCAATTTCTATCTTAGTGATCCGGATTTAACTCTTAAATGACCCCATCCTCTGCTTTGTTTCTGGATATTGTCATTACTTTGTTGCCTTGAAACATTATCTGGCACCCATCATTTTTCTTCTGCTCTGACCCTTGGTTACATTCCTGACTATGCTCTGATCGCATGCTCTGTCCTGTCACATTCTGACCGCTTATCTGGTGCCAATCTTTACCTTCATTCCCAATCAAACTTCTATTGCATCCGTACAACTGACTCCAAACTATGACTATTCTGGAGACAGCAACTTCCTGTAGCAAAGTCCACACATTTTTTCAGGGTATAAAGGGGTAATAATAACTGTCTGTGTCACAGATCTAACTCTTCATAGCCATCTTCAGGCACCTGTTCATGCTGTGGGTGGTTCTACAGCTTCAGGCTCCCACTTCCTGTTCAGGCTATGGGCGGTTCTACAACTTTGGGTTCCAACTTTCTGTTCAGGCTGTGGGCATTACTACAGCTTTAGCCTCCTCCTTCCTGTTCAAGCTGAGGGCGGTTCTACAGCTTCAGGCTCCCACTTCTTGTTCAGTCTGTGGGCGGCTCTACAGATTCAGGCTCTAACTTCCTGTTCAGGCTGTGGGTGGTTCTACAGCTTCAGGTTCACAGTTCCTGGTCAGGCTGTGGTTGGTTCTACAGTTTTAGGCTCCCACTTCCTGTTCAGGCTTTGGGTAGTTCTATAGCTTCAGGTAACCACTTCCTGTTCAGGCTATGGGCAGTTCTACAGCTTCAGGCTCCCACTTCCACAATGACTGACATTTCAGCTCTGCTCTTTATAACTTAGCCCTTTAGAGTTAAATTAAATTTGGTGATGGAGGTGTTTTAGCAGCAGAGCACAATTCTACAGGGTTAACATTTTTCAGTAAGAAAGATAAACAAGCTCCTGTACTGCTGAAAAGACACAGCAGGATGTGACATCACTAGTGTTGAGCGATTGCGTTGGCTATCGAGATCGATCGATAGTCGATAGTCGGCGCTTATCGATAAGGTTTTTCGTAGAGAGCAATCGATTATGCGCGATGACCATTAATGTATGGGAGAGCACCAACACTTATTATTACACCCAAAACAAGGTGGAGGAAGCTGAAAATTAAACAACCCCACAACAGTTCAAATGGATCGTGCTATGCTCATCTTTATGGCAACACACTTAGGTTAAAAAGTCACAGAAAACAAAAAGTCACAGACCATTTAAATCCTTGTCTTGTACCACAGACCTGACCCTTAAAACCTGCGTAACCACAAATTAAAAGTGCCAGAAGGCAGTATGATTTGAACCATCATGTTACTTGAACTGGACATTGAAGTATCCCTGTCTGGAACGCCGCTGAGCCCCCAAACCTGCATGTCCCCACATTTAAAAAGTGCGCAAAAAAGGAAGTCTTCAACCACCATTTTAGTTAAATGGACATTGACTATACTGTCCTGGGCCACAGCATGCGCCCAAACCTGCATGACCCCCACATTTAAAAAGTGCCGGAAAAAAGCGAGACTTTCAACACCTATTTAAGTTGAACCTGGACATTGACTATACTTGTCCTGGGCCACAGCCATGGCCCAAACCTGCCTGCCCCCACATTTAAAAGTGCCGGAAAAAAAGGAGTCTTTCAACCACCATTTTAGTATCACTGGACATTGACTATACCTGTCCTGGGCCACAGCATGAGGCCCCAAACTGCATGACCACCATATTAAAAAGTGCCGGGAAAAAAAAGGAAAGTCTTTCAACACATTTTAGTTTGAACTGGACATTTACGACTATACCTGTCTGGGCCCAGCATGACCACGGGCCGGAGGTTAGTTAATGTGGTGCGGTGTGAAAGCCAGGGCTGGCGTCCGTCATCTATTAACACGCAGGTTAAAATGCGCCTGATAAGCAGCAGCACGAAACCATGTCGTGCTGAAAGCAGAGTGCGGAAGCGGAAGTGTGAGGAAAACTCCAGCCATCCTCGTACACAGTCAATACCTGGGTAGCGCTTGCCCCTCGTATGAGTGTGGACCAATTGAGCTTCACTTCGGAAAAAAACTGGTGGTTAACGCTCTGTTACACCAGAGTGCCCTTTATCTTCGTTTCTTTTTTCATTTTTACTCAAACGTGCTGGAGGGAAAATGGTCTCTGTACTTTGTTCTCTGTCTGTGCTCCATCTCCATGTCCTCTGGAATAACCTACATAGGTCAAGTTTTCCTGTAACCTCCCTTGTACAACTTCAGCAGGAATTTTTTTAACAGCTATTTTGTACAATGCAAGTTTTTTAGTACTTGTAATTCTAGAAAAACCACATTTTTTAAAATAGAGAAGGAATCCCACCATGTCTTGTTTCTCTTTTTTTCATTGTATTTAATGGGTTGTCTCAATACAGGGATGATAGCTATGGTTAAGATCTTGCTCAAAAAGTCATTTTGCATATGTGTCCATTACAGTGTCCTAACCTATTCCTGTTTCTGAACAGCACCATCACCCTTGAGCCACCTCTTGACAATTGTGAAGAACAAATGTCTGTTAGAAACAACATTTTTTTTAGAAATTGGACCTGTTAGTATAGCTGCATGTCACAGCAAAAAATGCCCCAAAAATTCAAAGAGACCCTTGAGACCCCTTTGGTCATTGTGAAGAACAATGTCTGTTAGAAACAACATTTTTTTTAGAATAGGCCTGTATTATAGCTGCATTTGTCCAGCAAAATTGCCCCCAAAAAATTCAAAGCATGACCCTTTGAGCCACTTTGGTCAATTGTTGAAGAAACACATGTCTGTTAGAACAACATTTTTTTATAAATAGGACCTGTAAGTATTGTAGCATTTCAAAGCAGCATGGACCTCCAAAAATATATAAAAATGCTTCTCAGCCATGTTAAAAATTTTGTGCTGAGGGAGAAATGCCATTAGAAGCCATTTCTGTTACAAAGGAAACCATGATTATTGCTGTATCTCCAGCTACATGACCCCAAACAAATTATAAATTGATTTCTCAGCCCACTATTTAAAAATTTGTGAGGGAGAGGAAAGAAAGAAAGGCCCACTAGAAGCACATTTCTGTTCCAAAGACCATAATTATAGCTGTATCTCACCGCAACATGACCGTACCCAAGGCCCCAAAAAAAATTATAAATATGACTTCTTCAGCCACTGTTTAAAAATTGTGAGGGGAGAAAATGCCACTTTAGAAGTAACATTTTGTTCCAAAGGACCATTGATTATTGCTGTATTCACAGCAACATGACCTCAAAACCAGTTGACATGTGACAACTTCTTTAAGATTTAAAGTGAGTAAATGGAATACGGTTTGTCAGGAAAACCTTGCTGTCTTTACAGTCTCTACAGCAACACCAGCAAATGAACTGTTGGAAGAAAAGAGAAAAAAAATTGCAGTAAGAAAGAAATTGATCATTTAAAAAAAGTTTTCAAAGGACCATTTCTTGTTGGAAAAGGAATGTGAAGTAGGACCGGCAACTATCGGTGACCTCGGGCCATGGGGCCACAACATCATCAGCGACCATGCCTGATCATTCTTGCTGAAAGTCAAACGATCCACATTATCTGTGGAATGCCGGATGCGTTTGTCTGTAATGGACTTCCTCCAGTGTGCTGAAGGTCCCGCTCAGGATATGACGCTGGCTTGCTGGGCAGGACAACACCTCTATGGCGACGAGCCAGCTCGGGCCATTCGTCCATTTTGGATACCAGAAGTCTCTTGGGACGGAACACATGCAACAAACATCGGGTTGTTGAGACGCAGATTAGTCGTGCACCATGAATCTTAAGTGATCTCAGGAGGTGTGATGGAAGTGTGCCCTGCATTGCTTGCGTTGGTGCAGGTGAGTTCGTAAACAAAGATATGCCAGAGGTCACCCATTAGGCTTCTGCACCTTGCTGCTGCTGCCGTACGCGCTACTGGCACTCTACATGCTGTCAAGTCGCTGATGTTGTTCCAACGTGACATTTGGGGGGAAGTAGAAGCAGACGCAAACAGATGTCTCGTTTGATCAATCAGCAGCAGTCTCCATTTCCCTTGCATTTTACTCTCTATTTGGGGTGGTGGAAGGAAAAGTGCTGATTTTTGTTTCTGTACAGGTGGATCCAGGAGGGAGGCCACCCAGGAAACTGTTGTTCATTTTGATGGCTTAATAATTTTGCGTGGAATTCAGGTTGGAAGAATGGAGCATTCCAAGCACTCATGTGGGAGATGGAGCCTTGATTTCCCAAGCCTCTGGGTCGAGGGGAGGGGCACTAGAAAACTGGATTTCTCATCTTCCTCTCGCCTCAAATTCGCGCCAACCTCTTTCCAAGGCAGGGACGTCGGTAACGCGGTGTCTAGGAATACCTCCTCCTCCCTCGCTCCTCCTCCTCCTCCGCTGCCTCCGGCACAGCTTCAACACAGCCCTGACTTGCTCTGAGATGATGCACCCCCTGAGAGCTGATGCGCACCTAGTTCGGACCCGAACCACTGCCTCATGAAGACCGTGAAATTGTTTGAAACTGTCGGGCCTTGTGGCATTTGACAAAGAGAAAGGCTCCGTGTCCGCATCTGTGCCGTCATATACTCCTCCGTCGCTGGGGGACCTGTTGTTTCAGAGGAGTCCCAAACGATGTTCCAGAATAAGATCAACCACAATCTCCATGCTAAAAGGGCTTTGTCCGCACTGACATTTTGGTGGCTTCTTCAAAACTGGCAGGATGGTTGCGGGCCTTTCCCCTGCCTCCACTCTCGGTGGTTTACACACCCGAGGTCCGTACCGCTGCTTGTCAGGCATGTGTCACTTCGTACTGCGTAATTGCATTGCGCTGCTGCCACAATCGCTGGAGCATGTGGAGGGTGGACTTCCAGCGTGTTGCCACGTCAACAAGAGACGGTTGACGGGAGGCCGAGCTGACGCATGAACGCAGCCAGGCGGGACGACGCAGGTGTGGGACGGCGGGGAAGTGCGAATCAGACCTCGGACCTTCTTCCGCAGGCACGTCCAGACCGGGTAGCTCTTTTGGAAGAAATTCTGGCCGACAAGGTTATGGACATGTGCCAGGAAAAAAAAAGGGATGTGCTCAGCCTACGATCTAAGGTGCGGGGCCAGCAGATTTCGCCGTCACGCACACCCCTTGCCGGCCCAGTTGGTCCCCCAGGCCAGCGCTCGGTTCGTTGCTTAGAGGCGTTCCCGCTCTGACCTGTGTGTGGGAAACGGGTCTCCAGGCCGATTAATTTCAAAACACGGCCTGGTGTCTCTGGGGCACGTTTGCCACCAGAAGGACCTTGGAGGAAGAGCCAGACCATCCCTGCGGTTTTGCAGAGCCGTGCGCCGAGCCTTGAGAAGCCACGTCCCCCCCAGAGACATCCACCCGCTCACCGTGAGTGTCACAGAGATATGCGGCCTTGGCCGTGCTTACTAGTCCAGGTGTCGGTGGTGAGATGAGTGGACTTTTCCGGACATCAACTGCAGAAACGCGCTTTGAAATTTTAGATGACACGTGGCTGGCCAGGGCAGGGCAGGGACGGCTTTTCTGGCAAAGAAAATGCCTGCTGTCATCTGGTATTGGGGGGCAAGCGAGGGCCATGACGTGGCGGAACCCATCGTGTCCACCAGGACGGGAGAAAGGCAACATTTCCAAGGCCAAAAGCTGGCAATGCCGAGTTCAGGTTTTTGGCTTTGGGAATGGTTTGGGTGTTAAATGTTTCTTTGCTCCCAAACCTGGAAGACATGAAGGCTGGGCTAGGACTGGCGCTTGTACGGCGTTGCAGGTCGTCAAACTGGGCGGGAAGGAGAAGGGGTAGGATGGGTCTCTGGTGGTGGTGGTTGTACTCGGGCGGACGGTGGAAGGCTGAAGCGAGGCTGATCCCTGACATGACTCTCGAAGAGACATGGCAGTGAGGAACGCTTGGTGGTGGCGGAGGAGGAGGAGGCGGGAGGAGACAGAGTGGTCGTGACAGTGGTTGGAGGCTCGGCGTCGGTCTGCCTTTTTTGGCCAAGTGTCTCCCCCATTTCAACTCATGGCATTCGTGCCTGTGACTAAGAATGTTGGTGGTTGGTTAACCACTTAGTTGTCTTGCCTCTACTTATGGTTTACGGCAAAAAGGCGGCATATTGACATCGCAGGGTGGATGAATCAGCGGCTTGCTAAAGAAGGCCCAGGCTGAGAGGTCTGGACCTTTTTTGACGGCGATAAGCGAGGAGTGGGGTTGTTGCGCTGACCGTGGCTGGCGGAATCATATCAGCAGGACTTCTGCCGGACCGCCCCTCCCTTTTTTGTGGCGGGACCGTATTGGACACTACCCCATCGTTCTTCTCCTCGTCCACTGATGATGCGCGCGCAAGCAAATTCTCGGAGAAAAAGACCAGGATGGATCCGCAATGTCGTAATCATCATCATCGATCAACACCAGGTGCTTGGTCGTCCTGACCTTTCTGAATCAGTAGCTGCGGCTACAAGCAAGGGGCACTGCCAAGGCGTTGCCTACCGCCCGGGATTTTGCCGAATTACCGGCTCTTCACCTCCCTGTGCATCAGTAAACTGGCGTCAGAGCATGACTCATCATCTCTTGAACTTTTAACATTGCTTTGCCCACAACCGCATTTTGGTCATCAAAAGAGGTCTTCAGACAAAGGATTATACACACTTGGTGGCACGAGTTGACATTGGGTGCTTCATGTTGGAGGATGCTGATGATGCTGACGATGACGACCATTGATGTGGCCGTGATGGGCGAGGTCGAGGAGTAGACTGCTGATGCAGGTTGCATTAAACCATGAAGGAAGATTGGCGGCGATGTTCGTTACTTAGATTCACGGGACCTGACCCAGCGATGACAGGCCTGCTGGTCCTGCAACTGAACGATCCGCTGGCCTGCGTGGTTGTCGCCAGCACTGGACGGAGCACTTCTCTCGTACCTCTACCTCCATGTGCTACCCCCTCTTTGCTCGCTTACCCTGCATTTCGCTCCATGTTCAGGAAAATTAAAAATTTGAGAGGGTATGGAAACTAGTGTTTGGAAAGTCTCTTATTAAAAGACGGCAAATCACAGCTTATTCTCAAATCCCTCTAATCAAAACAACATTGCTGGATTCACAATTTAACTGCAAGTGTCTATCAACAAATTGGGACTGGGCAAAGTCCAAAAAACACGTATTTGTTATCTTTTGGTATAATAAAACGGTATTGATTTTTTGCACTTTCAATTCACCTGTGGTGAATATAGCATTGCTGTTTTAAGAATTTTAGTAGCTGCTCGTCATGAACAGTGTGGGTGCGCAAAAGTCAAAAAAACACGTAACTGTTATGTTTTGATATAATAAAACTGAATTTTTTGCCACCTTTCAATTCACCTGTGGTGAATATAGAATTTGCTGTTTTTAAAAAACAAAAAGATTTACGTAGATGCTGCGTCAATGAACAGTGCTGGGTGCGCAAAAGTAAAAAAAAACACGTAAACTGTTATGTTATGATATAATAAAACGTGTATTTTTGTGCAACCCTTTCAATCACATGTGGTGAATATAGAATTGCTGTTTTAAGGTTTTGTCGATGCTGCGTCAACAATGAACAGTGCTGGGTGCGCACCAAAGTCAAAAAACACGTAACTGTTATGTTTTGATATAATAAACTGTATTTTTTGCACCTTTCATGTCACCTGTGGGAATATAGAATTGCTGTTTTAAGATATACGTAGATGCCGCAGTCAATGAACAGTGGTGGGTGCGCAAAAGTCAAAAAACACGTAAACTGTGATGTTTTCGTACGATACACGGGTATTTTTGGGCAAACAAACAACCTGTGTGACTACAAGATTGCTGGTTTGTAATTTAAGTGCAAGGTGGATATATCAACAGTCACAGGTGTAATTGGGTAAAATTGGAAAATGAACACCTATCTGAAATGTTTTACTGATAATAAAAGTGGAGTTTTGCAGCTAACAAAGAGACCCTGCAGATTACTAGAAATGATGTGTATCCCAATATAAGTTCAGGCCCGCCCATATCCAGGAAATATTTCAATAGCAAAACTGTTAATAAGAAAGATATTTCCACTACAATGTCTACACTAAGTCTTGGTTGAACGTTATCCAGTGTTCTTTATAGATAGGAGCTTTCTGTGTTCGCCCGCGCCCCCCCCCCCCCCCCCCCCCGCTCCCCACCGCGTGAATTTACAGTGGTAGATTCTGCTAAATTCTCTAGCTAACTAATAATATGGTTCAATCCCTATTGTAACTAATTTGGAAGGATCACAGCTAATAGTAGCGGTTTCTCTGTGCAGAAATAGACTATTTCGCTGAGCTGTTTGGCCACAAGGCAGAGCGCAGGTTCCTCCTATCCCTAGGACGTGAGAGACACTGGAGGCTCTGTGAAAACAGGAATCGCTTGGTACTATGTAAACGAGGTCATGTGATTTTTCCAGCACATCGCAAACCATACACATCCAGTCATGACGTTCGACAACATCTCACCCTGCTCTATTCTGTAATCTGATTTCTGGCCGCCAAAATTAAGGAAGCGCCGGAAAAAGGCGCGATCTTTCTTAATAGATGATGCACAAGGATTTTAACTTAATTTCGCATGATCTGGACATTTCGATCACATAAAACCTTGCCGGATTTTCAACTTTTGTCGATAAAAATCGCTCAACACTAGACATCACCATTCTGGCCAGGGCTGTTTGAGCAGAGATAAGTGGTCACCAGCCAAGGAAACCATCTGTAGACATTTAGGAGATAAGAACTAACTCTGAGGAGACAAAATCAGAAGAACAATGTATTTAGTAACAGTCTTTATTTCCCATTGCCTTCAGGTATAAAGCTGATCAATCTGGTGGGATTTTCTCTTTAACTCCTTAACGATCGCCCACCATCTCTTGACGTCAGCTGGTGCAGGTCGTTCGTCTGCAGCAACGTCTTTTGGCGTCAATGCAGACATCATACTACACAGCCCTGTTCCCAGCATGGCTCCTGCAAGCAGCGGGGGGGGTGGGGGAACCTCCACTCCTCGGTGTGTTAACCCTTTGATTGCCACAGTTCGTCACCGCAGTGCAATGAAAGGGTTTCCCTGCTCTGTCGGGTGATTGGGACACCTGATGACCTGACAGAGCCTGGGGAACGGCTGCACAGTCAGCCCTGGAGACTCAGAGTAGCCACAGGTCCATTTGTGTAAGAAGCCAGTGATCAGGGCAGCCTGTGTGCTGTCCTGATCACTGCCTGCGTCAGACTGACACAGATTATATGTGAGTACATAATGAATATGCTAATATATTACTAAGATGTAAAAAAAAAAAAAAAAAAAAAAAAAAGGAACACAGTTCTCCCTTCATGGGATTTAAAAAAAAAAAAAAAAAAAACATAAAAAGTGTAAAAAAATAAAAATAAATAAATAATAAAATAAAAATAAAAATATTTAATAAATCTAATTGGCTTTATATTTACACACACAAAAAAACCCTACACATATTAGATATCCACACAACGTAATAACCTGTAGAATTAATCTAACAAGTTATTAAGTGTGAAATGTGAATGGTGTAAAAAAAAAAAAACAAAAACATTTTTTTAAAAATTTAAAAAAAATTCTGCAATTATTTATAAGTGAACTTAAACTATTCCCCCATAAAGTACAACCCGTCTCGAATAAATCGAGGCCTCATCCAACTGCGTCATTGACAAAATAAAAAAGTTACAACTGTTGAAACTCAAGGAGGAAAAAACAAAAAAAAATGTTCTGGTCGTTAACTGCTTTTGAGGCGTTCGACTTAAGGGGTTAAGGTTAGAACATTGCTTTCTTACCTTGCACCCCAAGTTCTGGCCTGCCTCACCCCCACCCCGCTATCACATTATAGAAACAATGTCAGCAAGTAGCTATTGCTGTGAACTGAATGAACAATAAATATAAATCAAATTGTAACATTGACGAATCACTATCGATCTTGACCCACATTTAATATTTATGGTCCACATTCAAATTTCATTTTTTCCAGCACTAAAGTTTCCGACGAGATGATAGTAGCAGCTTTAAGAAGACTAAAACTGTTCCCATTCACATTATTAATCTATTGTAATGGACTTTGAAAGCGGCTTCTAAAGCTGGGAGACTGGGAGCTGCCGCTCGTGTGGTTACATTGTTCTAGTGGTTAGTGCATATGGTTTTAATTGACAAAGGCTATTTTCTAATGCGGCATGAAAGCCGTGAAATTCTCTCTGCTCAGAAACTCGCTCTATTCATAGAAATTTTAATTAAAGTTACTTTGCTACTTGATTTTCTTCCAACTTAAATTAGGGTTGACTGGAGCAGTGAAGGAATTTTAGAAGAGTTGGCACCGAGCACCTTATGTAACGGCGGAAAACGGAGAAGTTCATTCCGCGTGTTTTAAAAACTTAAAAGACTTAAAAGAAAAGCAAAATTTCACCGAATTAGAGCAACGTCTCAGCAAAATGTTCATTAAAATGGTCAACTGTATTTTCTGAAAGGGAAAGTGATATGCGAGTGGTTTGCAGCGTTACAGTTACAGGGGGATTGCTTTCTTTTTTATGTTTTCATGTCTTTGCAATAAAGAGTCGCTCTTTCTTCTCTTTTCTTTTTTTTTTTTCTACTTTATTAATAAAAACTTTACATCAAAGTAAAAAAAAACGAAATTTTCAAAAAATCATGAACCAGAGTGGAAGATTCAATGTGCTGTCAGGGGTGTTTGTATAGGGGGTGAGAAATCCCATGGCCAGGTCATGAGGAGGATTCATGGGGGGCGCAGGGGTGTAAACTATGGGGGGGGTGAAAAATCACTATGGTCGGACACGAGGAGGGGTTATGGGGTGCATCAGGGGGTGTAGCTTTGGGGGGGCAGAGTCCCCGGCAAAGTTTGAAAAACTTATGGGTGCGGCGGGGTGTAGCAAAAGAGGATTTTAGGAAAATCATTATGGTGAGGAGAACTTCATGGGGTGCAGTCAGGGGGGGTGCTTAGGGATGCAGAAATCACTTTGGGCCGGCCACTAGGAGGGTTAATGGGGGGCGTAAGGGGGGAGTATGGGTGGGAATATTTTGTTAGGGCACTGAGGAGACTTCTGGGTGCATCGGGGGGTAGTATGGGATGCGAATATATGGTAGGACTGAGGAGGATTAATGGGGTGAGGGCGGGTGTGCTATGGGATGGGGAACTCATTTTGGTTTAGGCACTGAGGAGGACTTATGGGGTGCAGTAGGGGTGAGCTTTTTAGGGGCTGCAGAAATACATGGCTAGGCCTGAGGGGACTTCTGGGGTGCGGCCAGGGGGTAGCTATGGGGGTGCGAAAATTTCATAGGGCTCAGGTCATTGGGGACTTCGGGGGTGCAGCCAGGGGTGTAGCCAGGGGGTAAAATTCCACCGGGCCTAAGGACTAGAAGACCCAAAAGTGTTGTAAGATTGAGTTTTGGGGGCTGAGAGTTGCACCATTTTCCCTAGTGACAAAGAAAGACTTCAAGGGTGCAATCAGTGGTGTGCTGGGGGGCAGTGGGTCTTATTGGCCAAGTAAAATGAGGACTTTTGGTTGCAGTCAGGGTTGTAGCTATAGTGGGTGTAGAATCCACCTTTCCCCTATAATGAGGAGACTTATGGGGTGCAGTCAGGGGGTGCTACAGGAGGGTGTGGAATTGTCCCTAGTTTGTATGAGGAGGATTTTTTGGGCGCGTCAGGGGTGTAGTTTAGGGGGTGGAGTTCACCATGGGCCTATTGAGGAAGAACTTCGTAGGGTGCAGTAAGGGGGTTTAGCTATAAGGCTGTAGTCCCCCACGGGGGCTTAATGAGAAAGGGGACTTTATAGAGTGCAGTCGGGGTTTAAAAATTTGCGGGGGGAAGAGTCCGGGCCCATGACTGGGGGGGACTTCTTAGGTGCAGCCGGGGGTTAGCTATAGGGTGGCAGACCCCGGCCCTAGTGAGAGAAGGCTTCAAAAGGGTGCAGTCAAGGGTTGCTATTGGGGGCCAGAGCCCTTCCCCTTTGATGGGAGGACTTTATCGGGTGAATCAGTGTGTAGCTTAGGGGTTTCGAGAAGGCTTCATAGAGCGAGTTAGGTGTATTTGGGAAAGGGGGTCCCCCCAGCCCATTTTATGACTTTAAGGTTCCCTTCAAGAGGAAACCCTTCATAAGTGCAGCAGGGGTGTAGTTGCAGGGGGACAAGTCCATTTGACCCTGCCCACTGAGGGGCCCAAAAGACCTTTGCCACTAAGAGGCCCCTGTCAACAATTAGCATTGATTTAAAGACTTTAAAAATTTTGCCCCTTAGGCTTGGGTTGCAGAAACTTACATGGAAGATATTTGTTCCTTCCCTCTTTAGTCCATAAGTACAGTATAATAATAATTATAATATACAAAAAATAAAAAATTTGTTAAAAAAACTAAAGCCCCCAAAATGCAACTTTTAGCCCCCCCCTACAATCCTAAAAACATCATATCAACAATATATAAATGTCCTAGACAGAAAACTTATTTTAGCGCCATTGTTTCTGTAAAAATAAATAAATAATTTGAAAATATTTGAAAAACAGACTTTTTTTTTTACTATTTTCTCTAATACTATTTAAAAAAAATCTAATGAAATGATAAAGTGAAGCCTAAACTATATGGAAAAAAAAAAAAATGGAAATGAATAACTGAGTGTGAGAAAGCGTTCTAATGTTCAAACCGCATGAGAAGAAAAAAATGAAAGCCGGTCAGGGGGGCGAAGGGCCGGTCAGGAAGGTTTAAAAATTACATTACAATGAACCTAATATAAGGACAATGATGGTGGTGAGGCCCGGGGCTGGGGGAGGCCTCGCGCTACAAAACCCCTGCCCCGGGCTGATCAGTTTCGCCATTGGTTTTTATGATACAAAAAAAAGAATAAGAAACATTTTTTCCCCTGAAAACAACTTAACAGAAGATTTCCGGGGGGGGAAAGGTTCAGGGCCCCAATGAATTAATTTTTACCATTACTAAAAGGATTTATTCGATACGGGGGAATTACAACCGCGAGGTAACCCCGGGCTTTTCAGCTGCTGCCCGGAACCCAAATCTTATTTTTTTCTAGAAAATGGATAGGTTTGCTATCGGGCCCCCCCCTACACCCCTGCTTGGGATCAGCATGGATTTCTAGGAATACATTGGCTTTTATTATGAGAGAGGTTTTCACAGTAATTTATTTTTCAAACAAAAAGGGAACGAAGGGAAACTTGGGGGTTTAAAGGGGAGAAAAAAAATACATATTTCCCTCAAAAACTTTAAAATAAAATATCTATGAGTCTCCTTCTTTTATAGGGAATTTCATGGAAATATTTTGTTGTCAATTTTTTCGTGTTTTCTTTTACAGATAATTTTTAGATATGA
Organism: Phyllomedusa bahiana; assembly: GCA_025379985.1. Taxonomy (NCBI): domain Eukaryota; kingdom Metazoa; phylum Chordata; class Amphibia; order Anura; family Hylidae; genus Phyllomedusa; species Phyllomedusa bahiana. The sequence continues at coordinate 10,776 of JAODAL010049347.1, read as the reverse complement.
CTGAAGATGAATGTGAGCAGCTTGTATTGTCCTCAGTAATAGCTCGTCTTTCCCCCTCTAGGGGGTGACGTGAGCCCCCCCAGAATGTTTCTTCTAACTCTATGGGGGGGCGGGGGGGGAAGCAGAAAAACCCTGACCTGGCAAGTAGTGGGCTTTTCCCAATTGGGTCTTTGAGGGTGTTTTCAGCGGAATGCCATAAAAGGAAATGCCCCCTTTTGGACCCTCACCTACCTCGGAAAAAAGACCCCCAAAATTTTTACAGAGGAAGCCAGGGGGAGCCGATCACACTTGGCAAAAAACTCTCCATTCTGTTCTATGGGAATTCCAGCAGACCCAAAACATTCCACTTCATTTGTACGGGAAACTCCCATAAAACAGAATGGAGAACACAGTGCTCCACTTTTACGGGGGTAGTGGGGCAGCTTAAACTTTCTTTTGTCAAAATAGGTGAATCGGGGAATTAAAAGGGTTTTTTCTTGTATGAAAAGATAGCAAAAATGTTTTTTTAGGGATTTCCAGTAAGTTTTTTTGCCCCTTTTTTTTAGAAAGTGTCCCAACTGGCAGGGGGAGTGCGTGTGTAATGTATATATTTATATATATATATAAAATATTTATAAATATAAAATATATATATTTAAACCCCTTTACTTTACCTTCGGCCCCATTCGGCCCCCCCCGGGGGGGTCTTTTCAGCCCCGGGGATCCCCCGTCTTTTTTTAGGGGGAATGGCCACAGAAAAGGGTCCAGAAAAAACAGGGCCCAGCCAGTTTTATTGAGGCACATGCAAAAAAAACAAAACAAAAAAAAAATCAGGCCGTCTGGCCACGGGACAAACCCACTTTTAGTCCCTTTTAAAACCCCGTGGACGGGACCTGGGTTTTTCCAGTACCAAAAAGAAATACACTTGCCAGTATCCACTGGCTCCGGTTCTCCAAAAGTCGGGGGGCCGACCCTTCTGTCCCCAGCTCCTTTGCTGCCCCACACTTTTGGGTTTAGCGGGCCCACCCCCCCCCCGTTTCACCTGCAGAGACAGGTTTTTTATATGCCTGGTAAACCCGGGAATTTAAAACGGGGCCTGGAAGTGGGGGGGGCCTCCCCCCCCAAGCTGTGCCCGCCCCGGGGAAAAAGGAACCTCAAAAGCCGCATAGCACCACACTAGTCCCACATGTCGAAAAAACCTATGGTTACTGACCCAAAAATTGGTTCCCTTCCCCCACCGAATCCAGGTTTTTTTCGGTGGCACGTGGGGAAAGCAGATCTCCTGCTGTTCGCCACCTAGGGGCAAAATTTCCTGCAACCGTCTGAGGTCGGTTCGGCCACATCCCCCCCCGTTTGAAAAAGGCCGCGGGTTTCTTTTTTCACCATGAAAAAAACCTTTCCTGGGGGTTTAAAAACACTCACACGGGTGGAGCCATCTCACACCTTTCCCTGTGAATCTTAAACTGTCGGGGCGACCCCCACATTTTCCTTTGGAGCCCTTTTCCAACCGTTTTTGTCACCGACTTGTAGCTTGGGTAAAAAAATTTCCACACTGAAATGGGGGACTCTTCACAGATTTTTTTTGTCACAACTGGGCAACTCATACTCCTAGTTTTCCCCCTACATGCAGAAAGAAACCCCTTTTCCCAGGGTTTGATTTCCCCCCCTTTGGGAAAAAGGGAAACTACCCGGCTCCCCCCCGGGAAATTTCCATCCCCTTTTTTCCCACCAGCGGGAGCGCACCTAAAATTGCTATGGCGACCACATCAGCTCTTTTGGGGGAAACTGTTTTTGGCAGCACCGTCTAAAAAAAATTGTATAACCCCGGGCCCTTACTGAAACCTGCACCCCATTATGTTTTACCACCCAAAACCTCTTGGGGGGGCACCTGAAACTTGCACGTTTCTTTCCCGTACACACGGGTGAGCGGGGGTTTCATGGGTACAGCCCTTTTTTTTTACTGACGGATGCGGGAGCTTCACGCCCGTGCCTGGCACTCATCTCCCCAAGTTTTTTCAGCAGGAGATCCCAGAGAAAAACCGGGTTTGCTCCCGGGCAACCGCAGTAGATCCCCCTTAAACTGTAGTGGAAACCCCAAATTTCTCCAAAATGGTCTTCCACCACAAAACACACTTTTCCTCTGCACTTTTAAACCCCCGATCTCTGGGGGCTTTTACTTGAGCCTGTCTGCTCTATGGGCTGGGGTTTGGGATTTCCGCAAAAGGGCAAATTTTAACACTCTGCATTAACTTTAAAAAAAAAGCCTGACACCCTGTCCCAGGGGCAGACCTGAGCTGTTTCCCTCTACTGTTTTAGCTTTTTTAGAAGCAGTTTTAAACAAAATTGCGTAACTAATGCTGGGCTTGTGCCCCCACCAATAGGTTCCCCGCTAGTGGGGGGGAAATAGTTTTGTTAAAGGTACATTTAACCCATTACAGCATTTTCAATAGGCATCATTGCTTTTTTGTCATAAAACCCTCAGGGCTCTTTCAAGTCCATGCTCTTAGGATCTTCTGGCTTTTTCCCGCATATTTTGGGCCCCTGTTTTAGCCCAAAACCCAATCCTCATTTTTGATATGCACAGTCCCCCCCGCACATCACCCAAACCCCTGGGGCAGTTTTTCCAGATTTTTTTGTCTGGGCTCATTTTTGGATTTCTGCTGGTTTACTGTCCATGTCAGTGGGGTGGGGCTCCCCTTCAACCCGAAGCTCCCCGGGCCTGCAGCTGGGGGCCTCCCTGAGAAGGGGGAGTCAGGGGCACATTTTCTCCACTTTGTGGGTTCCCCAAAAAGGGTCCCCTTTTTGCTGGACAGTGGAAGCAGGGCCTTGCTGATCCCGGGTGGGGTTTCCCCTGGCAACGGGGGCAGCAGGCCCTTAGCAAAAACCCTCTCTTTTTGAGGTGGACCCCCTTTTTGGGGTGAACGAAAAGGGCTCCCCGCCACGGGACAAACCCCTCTGCAAATGTCCAACCCGTAGGCATACATCACAACCCCTCTGCTGGTTTTTTTGTTGCCATCCCTCTTTTTTCCGCTTGGGGCTCTGCACCTCCCCGCCTGCAAGGGGTGCTTGTATTGTGGTTTAGTCCACCTTTCTCAGATGTGGAATTTTGGGTTTAGGGAAAGGCTTTTAAAAACCCCATGGTTTGCCCTTTAAAATTTGCTTGGAGCTTCTCATTCTCCCTTTTTCATGGTTGCAGTCAGTGTCAGACTCCTTCATTTGACCCCCTCAGCTGGGGCCAAAAGGGGTTCCTCCCTGGCAAAAAAAAATTTTCAGGCCAGAAAAAAAGTCTTTTAGACGCACAGTTCTACATGCAGGGTTTTTTCCTTCTCTTCCACTGAGAGGACACAGTCTCTCCCCCCCTGAATCTGCCTTTTTGCGGGGGGTGTCTCCTTTAGCAGCACTGCTTCACAATAAGGCCCCCGCCCCTTTTAAAACTTGGGTGCCCAAAGAATTTTTCCCCTTGTACCCTTCAGGCACAAATTTTTGGGGCCAAAACTGCGCCAAATTTAGTTGTGCCAATTATGCCCACGGATCCCCCATATTTTAAACCTTTCATACCTTCGGCCCCCATCTTGGGCCCCGGCCCCCGGGGGGATTCAGCTTGGGGAAACGCCGTCTTTTGTGGCGGAAAGGCCCCCCACAAGGGCACTGGGCCCCCAGTTTTAAAATGGCCTTCCAAACCAAAATTTTATTGAGGCAATGGGAAAAAAAACAAAAAAAAATTAAAAAAAACCCCAGGCCGTTGGCCCCCTGACTAATCACGTTAGTCCCTCTCTTGCCGTGGGACTGGACCCAGCGTCCCGTACCACCCAAAGCTTTCCCCTTGCCGGGATCCCCTGGCTCCGGGTTCTCCCAAGCCTCGGGGGGCCAAAAGCCTCTGTCTCCAGCTCCTTTGCCCGTCCCACTCTGGTGCAGGCCCCCGCCCCCGATCACCTGCAGAAAAAAGGCTTTTTATATGCCTGGTAAATCCTGGAAACTGAACCCGGCCTGGGGAAAGGGGGGGGGAAGGCCCTCCACCCAAAAGCTTTTGAACCCTTTCCGGGAAAGGCAAATTAAAAGCCGCATAGCAGCTACACTAGATAACCCTGTCAGAACCTATTGGTTTTTTGAAAAACCAAATGGGTTTCCTTCCCCCCCCGAATCCAGGATTTTTTGGTGGCACGTCGGGAGCAGATTCCGCTGTTCGCCACCTAGTGGAGGGAAACCTTTCGACCCTCCCGAGGTCGGTCGGCCCCAAAAAATATATATATATACACTCACCGGCCACTTTATTTGGTACCCATGTAAATAAAGGGTTTTTGGGCCCCTTTTTCCTTCAGAACTTTTCCTCCAAAATTTTTCGTGGGAATTTGATTTACAAGGTGTTGAACGTGGTCAAATTTGGGCCAAGGGGCCCAAAGGGGAAATGCCAAGAAAAAAATTTCCCCCCAAACCCTGACAAACCCCCACCCAAACCTGAACCCTTTTTAAGGCAGGTTTTGGGTCCAAAGTTTCATGTTGTTTTACGGCCCAAATTTTTGACCCTACCATCCGAATGTCGCCCCCGCAGAAATCGAGGGGCTCAAAAAGGGCCCGGCAACGTTTTTTCCCAAACTTTTACTGTCCCCAAATTTTGATGAGGGTTGGGCAAAAATTTGGGGCCCCAGTTTCCTGGGCCCTTTGCGAAAGGGTGGCACCTGGGTGGTCTTCGCTGCTGTTTGCCCATTGCCTCAAAGTTTGGGCCCTTTCTGTGCGTTCCCGAGATGCTTTCTGCCCACCTTGGTTGTAAGGGTGGCTATTTGAGTCACTGTTGCCTTTTTATCAGCTCGAACCGTCTGCCCCTTTCCCTTTGGCCTTTGGAAACAACAAGGCATTTCCCCCCACAGGACTGCCCCTAAATGGATGTTTTTTCTTTTTCGGGGCCAATTTTTTGTAAACCCCCAGAGATGGTTTTGCGTGGAAAAACCCAGGAGAATCAGAAATTTTGAAAAACTAAAAACCAAACCCTTCTGGCACAAAAAACCATGCCACGTTCAAAAGGGGACTCAAATACCTTTTTCCCCCTTTTTGATACTCGGTTTGAAAAAAAAAAAAAAAAAATGGGGGAGGGGGGGGGTTTTTTTGACCATGTTAATGCCTAAAAAGCACTGGTTGCCGCCCTGTGATTGGTGATTAGAAATTAAATAACGGCCCGTTTAAGGGTTTACCTAATTTAAAATGGCCGGTGAGTGTTTTTATATGTGTTTCCGCAGCCCTGCCGGGGGCACCCAGGATTGCTTTGTTTTTTCAAAAGTGTTTTTTGTGCAGAACCATGTTTTTTTTGGTATATATGTTTTTCCCCCTTAGGGGGGGGGAAGGGTGCCCCCATTTTGATTTTTCTGCACCTCCCCCTCACGGCTGTCTAAGAATGCACTTGCAGGTTGGTTTTTTTTAAATTTTTTTTTTCTCTGAAAATGGAGGTTGGCTGACCAGTGAAGGTCTGGATGGGGCTCTATTGAGAGGTAAAAAGAAAGTGTAGGACTGGCCCCTTTTTGAGATACGTTGAAAATTGTGGGAGCTTTAAAAATCTTTTGTCAAAAAAATGTACCCAGAATCTTAAAGTTTTTCCACTGTACAGGGAACTCCAATAGAACAGAATGGAGAACACAGGACTCCCTGTACTGGTTACTCCTATTAAACAGAATGGAGAACTCATCACTCAACTGTACTGGGAACTCCCATAGAACAGAATGGAGAACACAGGTCCCCTGTACTGGAATCTCATAGAAAAAAATAGAGAACACAATGCTTACCCCTACTGGGGACTGCAAAAAGAAAAAGAAAGGAGGGCACATCACTTAACTGTACTGGGGAAACCCCATAGAACGAAGGAAAAACGCATCACTCTCCTGTATGGGAACTCCCATAGAACAGAAAGATAAACAATATCCCCTGTACGGGGGAAATCCCACAGAAAAAAAAAGAGAACACATCACTTCCCTGTATGGGAACTCCCCTAGAACAGAAAAGGGAATGCATCATCTCCTGTACTGTGAATCCCCTGGGGCAGAAAGGAAAAAATCTCCCTTTACTGGGAACTGCCAAGAACAAATGGAGAACACTCATTTCCTGTACTGGGAACTTCCATGAAAAAGAATGGAGAACACAGCGCTCCCCTGTATTGGGAACTCCCATAGAACTTAATGGAGAACACAGCGCTCACCTGTATTGGGACCTGCACCAATCAGACCTAAACTAGTGATATGCCATCAAAGTCTATGGTCAGAGCACCTGTTTAAAGGCCAAGTCAGGTTCTCCACTTCCCCTCACCCAGCCATAGAATTGCATGAGAACATTCTGGCTGTCTCCTGTCACGCTTGAAAATATGCTATCCAAGTTAATGGTGGTAAAACCGCTTTAACTCCTAGATCCCTAATAATCTTTCCAGAGATTGACATTATTGTTATGACAGGAATTCTCCTGGTTTTTAGATCAAATGAAGCTTTTGCTACGCAACTGCCTCAAACAGCTCTCTGGACTATCAGCTGACCATACGCACATGTGAGCTGATTTTAGGAGAGTTGATTGTTAGCCTCTATAAAGCAAAAGTTTACTTGTGGCGGTGCTGTCATACTGGTAGCTGGGAGTTTGATCTGTGAGCTCATTGCTTTCCCATCCTCTTTGGTAGTTCTCTGTTTCCGTGTGAGAGTCCTGATTGTCTAGTCCTCTGTTGCTCTCCTTGCGCGTTCAGTCTTGCAGTTGTCTCTCTTTTCTTTCAGTTCTTTTGGTTGTTTTTAGTTTTTTTTTTAGGTTTAGCATAGTGAGAGCTATTATTAGGGGTAAAATAGGGACAAGGGTGTCTGATGCTAGGGTCAGCAATAGGGACAGTTTAGGAACAGAGTTAGGGAAAATTAGTTGTTAGGGGCAGGTGTTTTTTTTATCATGGTCCTCCTCTATAGACCTTGAATATATCAAGGTCCTCCTATATAGACCTTGAATATATCATGATCCTCCTCTATAGACCTTGAATATAATATCATGGTCCTCCTCTATAGACCTTGAATGTATCATGATCCTCCTCTACAGACCTTGAATATATCATGGTCCTCCTCTATAGACCTTGAATATATCATGGTCCTCCTCTACAGACCTTGAATATATCATGATCTTCCTCTACAGACCTTGAATATATCATGGTCCTCCTCTATAGACCTTGAATATATCATGGTCCTCCTCTATAGACCTTGAATATATCATGGTCCTCCTCTATAGACCTTGAATGTATCATGATCCTCCTCTACAGACCTTGAATATATCATGGTCCTCCTCTATAGACCTTGAATATATCATGGTCCTCCTCTATAGACCTTGAATATATAATGGTCCTCCTCTATAGACCTTGAATATATAATGGTCCTCCTCTATAGACCTTGAATATATTATGGTCCTCCTCTATAGACCTTGAATATATTATGGTCCTCCTCTATAGACCTTGAATATATCATGGTCTTCCTCTATAGACCTTGAATATATTATGGTCCTCCTCTACAGACCTTGAATATATCATGGTCCTCCTCTATAGACCTTGAATGTATCATGATCCTCCTCTATAGACCTTGAATGTATCATGATCCTCCTCTACAGACCTTGAATATATCATGATCCTCCTCTACAGACCTTGAATATATCATGGTCCTCCTCTATAGACCTTGAATATATTATGGTCCTCCTCTACAGACCTTGAATATATCATGATCCTCCTCTATGGACCTTGAATATATCATGGTCCTTCTCTATAGACCTTGAATATATCATGATCCTCCTCTATAGACTTTGAATATATCATGGTCCTCCTCTATAGACCTTGAATATATCATGGTCCTCCTCTATAGACCTTGAATATATCATGGTCCTCCTCTATAGACCTTGAATATAGCTAGTGCACCAATTGGCATTGGCACAGGACATAGATACAATCTGCTGGCACTGGGCAGAAGATAGGTGGCATGTGTCCTTGGTGCCTAGCGCGCCTCCATGTGTGCCCTTGGTGCCGTCTGTCCTTCTGGATGAAGTTCTCATTTAGCCCTGCATCATTATGCTGCAATCTTACATAAGTTGATTATTTTTGTTTTCCGTCTGTCCGCGTCACCCTCATCGGTGATTCCTTTACCGTACAGTTTTTTAGCAACTGAGACGAAGCTATAAAAAGCTGCGAAAACCATATTGTGTGATTCAGCGGCGAAAACATGATGTTGCAGAAAAGCGATGAAGGTGACGGCGTTGTCATTGTGCGCTAATTACAAAGTGCTTCAGTCAAGTGTAAATCGCTGCTACACGCGACTCCTCGGCAGGGCCAGGCAGGACTCCATCTGTTACAGGGGAGCGGTGTCTTCATTGCTTTTAGGTACAATTTGCTTAGGTGGGAAATATCAGATAAGGACGCTGAATCATTGAAACCATCAGCAGCTGCTCCAGGGTCCGTAATACAAAGGGATCACGAGGAAACATTACTGAAGGTTGTGACCACATCCAATCCTAATGACAAAAAAGATCTAATATTATATTATAAAGTATCTGCTCTAGAATATGTCCCATCCCAAGATCTACTGCTAAGGGGGAGCTATGGATCATGCCTGCACCAACTATGTGCCGTCTACATGTCCGTGGTCGAGCCACCCAGACCCATCAGACTTATCAAAAGATCTTATTTTACTGATTCCCATCATTCTATTTTATTTTAAGGCCAAAAGGGCCTCAGATTTTTCTTCAAGGAATCGTGTGAGCTATCCTGGTCTTCTGACCACCTCAGAGGCATCATGCACAATTTTCAAATACTTACTAATTGGTTCCTGCCCTCAGTAGAAATTTCAACTCCATGGGGGTATTATTCACGTCACTCACCCCTTCTTCAATATGTTCTTTTATTTCTTCAAATACAATCGGAAATCGACACAAGCGTGGCCTATGGCGCTTTCTCAAGGCATGCTGGGAATAATTCTTTTCTATGGAACGTTTATCGTACTACTTCTCTCACTGAGCACCAACCCATTTTTTGCTTTGGATGGATATTCGATTTCAGACATAAGAAGTGTATATCGGTACCACCTATTTTTCTTTATATGGTCCATGGGGGTATATTGTTCAAGGCCAGTGTTGCTTAAAGCGGTGTTCCCACCATGCACGCTGATTGCATATTGATAGGATATGGTCCAATACTATCATCAACAGGCCAAAGTAACTTTGAAAAAACTCCTTAAATATTGGAATTTTTTTTCCTTTTTAATAAATTACTTCTGTGTAAAACATTAATATTCATTAGTGCCAACTCAAAATACAACCCTCATCTATCACCCCTTAATCCCTTCACATGTTACGCTATAATCCTCCCCATTTCTACCTCTACCAATCACCCTATGTGGAGTATGTACAGAGGTGGGGAATGGGTAGGAAGATGGTGTATAAGTGAAGATTATAACATGTTTGTATGGCAGATTCTTCAGAGATAATTCATAGCTGGGAGAAGTTGTTAAGATGGTCTGTACTGAAAGAAATGACGGGGAAGAGATTGATGCTGATCAGAGAAGACATCACCTGTGAGTTACTGGCTGTAACTGCAGTGTAATCACTTATACAGTCCGCAGAGAAGACGTTACCGGTGAGTCGCCTGACTGTAACTGCACTGTCATCACTTATACAGCCTGCAGAGAAGATGTCATCTGTGAGTCATTGGCTGTAACTGCACTTTAATAATTTATATGGTTTGCAGAGAAGATGTAAATTATGAGTAACTGGATCTAACTGTTCTGTAATCACCTATACAGGCTACAGAGAAGACATCACCTGTGAGTCACTGGCTGTAACTGCAATCACTTATACATTCTGGAAAGAAGACTCATTTGTGAGTCACTGGCTGTATCTGCACTGTCATTACTTATACAGTCTGCAGAGATATGTCATCTGTGAGTCATTGGCTGTAACTGCACTGTTATCACTTATACAGTCTGCAGAAAAGACATCTTCTGTAGGTCAATGGCTGTAACTGCACTGTAATAATTTATATGGTCTGCAGAAAAGATGTAAATTGTGAGTAAATGGCTGTAACTGCACTGTGATCACTTATACAGTCTGCAGAGAAGACGTCACCTGTGAGTCACTGGCTGTAACTGCACTGTAATCACTTATACAGTCTGCAGAAAATACATCTTCTTTTATATTGTAATAGTTTATACAGTCTGCAGAAAGTCTGTATACAACAGGTTGTCACTATCAGGTGGTTGCATCTGGTCATGATCTTGCAATATTATTTTGTCCTTAGCGTTATTATTGGGATTAGTGGTTTTGGTATAGTACGATTCCAATGCCTGCTCCTGAGCCTGCTCCGTAATCCTTGCTCCTCTGTGTTGACATGCAGAAGTAGATGCCCCAGACAGTTACCTACTGTCACGGCCTGCGCCGCTCCCCGGCCCGCGGGCCGCGGGCGCATCCGTGGTCCCCCTCCCGGGTGCTCACCGGGGTCGGGTGCCGCCGCTGGCCGCGGGACGAGCCGGGGGGCTGCGTCTGCCGTGGACTTACCTGACCGCGCTCCTGTGCCGTCCGCGCCCTCTGCCGGCCGAGGCGCGCGTGCCTGTGTCCTAAGGCGGGGCGCGCGCTCGTTCCCGGGGGTTTAAAGGGCCAGCGCCCTGTTATTGGCTAATTGCCAGGCGCTTCCCCTACTTAAGGATACGTCCCACTATCACTCCTTGCTGGATCTATGATTTCCCGTGCCCTAGAGAAAGCGTTCCTAAGCTTTCTCTCGCCTTTCCGTGTACCAGAACCCCTTGGGCCCTACGTTTTCAACTA